>CM060964.1:302624544-302844544 GCA_030765045.1 Tenodera sinensis
TGAGTGTGTGGGGTTTAACGGCCCAATGACAACGAGGTCATTTGGGCCCACAGTTAAACAGAAAGTCTAAAACACACTCACATAGTTAAAATTAAAAGAGATGGGTAAAATGCTAAACTAACACGGTAAAATGTGAGGGTATAAAAGGTCTAAAATATCATAAAACTGCAAAAATATAAAATCCATCATAAATTAAAAAGAAAAACAAGTCTGAGGTTTAAAAAGTCAAGACGATAAAACATGTAGAAGTTTCTAATTTGTTCTTATATTAGAATCTTGTTGCTTCACTGTTAATAGCTTCAATTTTTACTTAATTTTTACTTATGTAGAAGAAATCTTTAAAGGCTAAAAACACATGTCAGACCTGCTTATCAAGGCCAATAACGGCGACGAACTGTAGAGTCTTAGCTACAAATTCCGGGTCGTCGCTCGAATAGAGGCTAGTGTAGACCCCAGACCAATAGACTGGCGCTCACGAGCGTATTGGGGACAATCGAGTGATAAATGTGCGACAGATAGTTCAATGTCACATGTAGGACAGACAGGTGCCGGGTCACCACGCAAAAGATAGTCATGTGTGGCTCGTGTGTGCCCTATCCTCAGGCGGGTTAGAATAACTTCAGCCTGCCTGGAATCGCTGCAGGAGGTCAGCCAGGGTTGAACGCCGTCCTTAACTGTCCGCAATTGAGTGCCAGCCAGCGCTTCCCATGAGTGCTGCCATACAGTTTAATAAATGTCGACGAAAGTATCGCCGCATATCTGTATAAGGCAGTGTACACGTTGGTAATCCCGGCAAGCGAACGGACTTAGCAGCTGCATCAGCCTCCTCGTAGCCGGGAATACCCACATGGCCCGGGGTCCAGGTAAAAACGAACTGATATCCGCGAGAGACCAACTGAGATACGAGTGTCTGTATTTTCAGAATCAATGCCGAGTTGCCAACAAACTGTTGCAACGTCTGAATAGCGCTCAAAGAGTCACAACAGATAATAAAATTTCCCGGATTTGAGCTGGAAATAAAAAGTAAAAAATAAAAGATGGCAAACAGCTCGGCAGTGAAAACGGAACTATAGTCCGGAAGCCGTCGGTAAATACCGGAGTATAGCTTCGATAACCGCCCAGGATTTCGGCAAAAAGTTGGCGAAAAACCGAATGAGGGGTAGTTGATTTAGCACAGCCCGAAAGCTCCAGGTCGAAACCGGCACGCTGGAGTTGCCAGGGAGGGTAACGGCCAAGAGAAGAACGTTCTACAGCAGGCAGTTGAAGGGCTTGTGCGGAATGCAGTTTTTGAAACCTTATACCACAGGGGCGGGATATAGTGGTATTTCGCATGTAACGGTGCGCAAGGTCTGGATGCAATACGCATTGAAAGAACGGATGACCAGGGTTAGCTGCCAAACGGACTACATAAGAGCAGAGCAGCAACGAGCGCCGGATAGACAACGGAGGTTCACCAGACTCAGCATAAACACACTCGACTCGACTAGCTCGGAAAGCTCCAGTGGCAAGACGGATACCAGTATGATGAACAGTATTGAAAAGACGGAGTTTAGAGGTGGTCGCCGCGCCATAAATAAAACAGCCGTAATCTAGTTTGGACCGGAGCAATGAGCAATACAGCCTCAACATTACCGTGCGATCCCCATCCCAAGATGCCCCAGATAATACCCGTGCGACCCCACCCCAAGATGACCCAGATAATACCCGGAGCACCCGAAGCGCACGATCGCAGGAAGCACGAAGATAGCGAATATGGTGCTCCCATTTGAGTGTGCTGTCGAGGTGAACGTCCAAAAACTTAAGGTGCGGTACAAACGGTAGACAAGTGCCACTCAAATAAAGATCAGGAGGAGGATGTACACCACGAAGTCGATGAAAGTGGACGCACTGTGTTTTCGCAGGGGAGAACTGAAAGCCGGTGCGAAGCGCCCACTCGGCGATGGATGTTAAGGTCAGCTGCAGTTGACGTTCAATGGGCTCAAGGTTATAGGAGCGGTAGTATATAGCAAAATCGTCAACATACAGCGACATCGGTATTCCGCTGCGAACAACACAAGTGATACCGTTAATGGCAACGGCGAAAAGCGAGACGCTCAGAATCGACCCCTGGGGGACACCATTCTCCTGAATCCTCTCCTGTGAGACTGTGGTCCCAATGCGGACACGAAAGCGGCGTAATTTTGAAAAGTTAAAAACAAAAATCGCTAAATAACCGCGTAAACAGTACTCATACAGAGTACGGAGTATCCCATAGCGCCAGATGGTGTCGTAGGCCTTCTGCAGATCGAAGAAGACACCCACGACATGCTGATTCAGTAGAAAGGCGTTTTGAATATAAGCTTCCATGCGTGTCAGGTTATCGACACTGGAGCGATTACGACGAAAACCGCACTGAACATTGCTCAACAGGTTATTCGTCTCTAGCCACCACACTAAGTGAGTGTTAATCATGCGTTCCAAGGTCTTATAAACGACACTCGTTAGGCAAATAGGGCGGTAGCTAGAGGGAAGCGTCCGGTCTTTTCCGGGTCGAGGGATAGGGATGACAATACCTTCTCGCCAGGAAGACGGGAAAACCTGCTGAAGCCAGATGCGGTTATAATTAATGCTCAGCAGGAAGGTCATAGCCACAGGTGGAAGATGAAGCAGCATTTGTCGGTGGATGTCATCCGGACCAGGAGAAGAGTCCTTTGCGAGAGACAAGGAATGTGCCAGCTCTGCTTCTGTAAATGGTACATTGTACGGTTCTCTAGAGCCGCTCTTAAAATCTAGAACTATCCGCTCTGCAGATTCCTTAATAGGGACAAAAGCTCTGTCGTAGCTATCCGTTTGGCTAATAACAGCGAAGGAGTCGGCAAGGGTGTCGGCGATGTCCTGCTCGCTGGTGTAATGGGGGCCCTGTACAGCAAGACCGGGAATAATCGTCCGGCGATACTTGCCGTACATACGCCGAACAGCAGCCCACACCTTTTTTGCCGAACTTCGGCGGGAAAGGGAAGAGATAAATTTTTCCCATGACTTGCCTTTGGCGTCTCGGACTATAAATCGTGCCCTAGCACGAGCACGCTTAAACGCTATAAAGTTAGCCTCTGTAGGATGTAAAGTAAAGACATGCAGAACACGTTTGCGTGCTTTAATAGCCAAACGGCATTCCTCAGACCACCAAGGTACAGGAACGTGACGTGGTGTAGTTGAATCTCGAGGAGTGCTGGAATCCGCTGCGAGATGGATAGAACAGGTAAAATACCCTACCATATCATCAATGGTGGTGAAAACATTATCGGTAAGGTGAATGAGGGAACGAAATTTCCCCCAGTCAGCCTTGGAAATAATCCAGTGTGGATAGCGTTTTGGCACAGAATGGTGGCCGGATATGTGAATGCTAATGGGGTAATGATCACTGCCAAATAAGTCAGAGAGTACCGACCAATCGATTAGAGGTACTAGTGACGGAGTACTATAAGAAACGTCTAGCGCGGAGTGTGTACCATAGGCAAATGATAAGAAAGTAGGCACGCCACTCATAGGCACGCCAGTGTTTAATAAAACTAAGCCGGACATATCGCAAAGGTCTGCTACAAGGCACCCACGAGCATCGTCAGTGTCGGAGCCCCAGTGAGTGTGTTTGGCATTCAGGTCACCGAGAAAGATGAGTGGTGGCGGAATTTGTGCCAAGAGAGCCCGAAAATCGTTCTTGTATACGACACTGACCGGTGGCAGATAGACATTGCAAATAGAGACACAAAGGCTCTGCAGCTGTACACGGATCGCTACAGCTTGCAGCGGAGTGTTAAGTGGCAAACTGGTGGCAGAGATAGTATGCGCCACCAAAATGGCAACACCACCGCTTGCTCACCTATCAGCTGCAGAGTCGTGTCTAAATGCCGAAAAACCACGAAGATGTAATGCGTGGTTAGGATGCAGGTGGGTTTCTTGTATACAGACGATTGATGGAGAGTGTTGCGAAACGAGATGCTGTATGTCCGGAACACGTGCCCGGAACCCATTAACATTCCACTGGATTATTTCTATGGTAAAGAAGAGGTTAGTGATTGGTCTTCATCTTTTTCTTCTTCATCTTTGCCTTAACCGACTTCGGACGGGGGAGATTAATTTCGCCATCCTCTGCTGACTCCTCGGATGTTCGGGAGTCTGAAGATCCCCTGCGGCTCGCGGAACGGGAGCGAAAGCGGCACTTCATTGAGGATGTGCGGCTGCTGGCGCGAATAGTAGGCCTAGAAGAGTGACTTTCAACAGGCTGGCTACGGCTTGTGGACGCCTTGTGAGCTGGTGTCTGCACGGCTGTAGATGTTGTAGCTGGTGCAGGTGTGGTACGAAACAGTGGAACGATACTCGCTGGTAGGTCTGTCTGTGTGGAAGCATCTGATACAGCAGGGGAAGACAACTTCGGGCCGTGTGACGTATTTAAACGAAGAGCCAGCTTGTACGTTCGTGTGACGTCAGGCGATAGCAGTGTATTGCTAGGCTGCCTAGATCAGCGGCGCATGTGTTCAGTTCCCCGTGTTTCACACTAGTTTGAGACCAGGCTTCAAGATGTAGAAACATTGCCAACTATGTTTCAGGTGTTTGCGACCCCGTATTCATTGGACGTTAACAATGTTTCTAGCAGGTAGCAAATTGAATTAATAAATGTACAGTGCGACAATTTGCTAAAGGAAAATTTAATATAAACACAAGGAAGACTTGGCTGATTTTTATAAGAATGTTCCTCAACACAGATTTCTGAGGTTGTATGCCCTTGTACCAGGGATATTATTATGTTTGGTTCCACGTATGTATGCGAACAATTCTTTTCTGTTATGAACCCTTCTAAGTCAAAATCCCGAAGCGTACTGTGAGATCACAATCTAACATGCAGTCTTCGGTTACAAATGTGCTGTACATTACGCCCTAACATTGACAAACTAGCCAAAGAAAAGTGAAACGGCGAATGTCGGAAAATGTCCACCTAATTGTTCTGTATAGCTCTCCTCTAGCTCAGGCAAAATAGTTATAATTTCTGTTCTATTTGCGTTATAACATGACTGTTCACATAAACTAGAATTGACTCGTATATATGTAATTATTTGTAATCTGTGATTATTCCGTAATTGAAACAGTCAGCATTAAAATTGCGATGTCCGGCACGCGATCTCCTCTTCCCCGCTGTGACGTCACACGTTCAACTGACCTTCGACGGGAGCATATGAGCTGAGTGAACTGACGTCCCAGCGGCGATACCTGTCTTCCCCTGTGATACAGGGACATGCTGAATCGCTACGGTGTTGACAGGAGCGTGTCGGGCAGCCAAGGCATAACCTGTGGTGGTCGCAGGTTGCAGCTGCTCAAAGCGACGACGCGCCTCTGGAAATGTAAGATGTTCTTTCACGTGTAGCTCCTGTATACATTTTTCATCCAGAAACTTCGCACACTGACGAGAGCTAGATGGATGACTCGCTCCACAGTTAACACATTGAGGGTCACGGGTACACGCCGTGCCCTCATGTGCTGACAAGCCACAACGCTCACAGACAGCAGGATGGGTGCACGATGTCTTCGTATGGCCGAACTTCTGGCACTGGAAGCACCGCATAGGATTTGGCACATACTGCCGTACTGCGGCACACTCGTAGCCGCAGTAGATGTATTCTGGCAATTTAGTTCCCTTAAATGTAAGGAAAACCGTGCGTAAAGCCAACTCCTTCCCATCCTGCTTTCGCGTCAGACGGTACGCCTGACACACTCGCTGATCTGACAGACACGTTACGATTTCGTCATTCGACAGATCGTCCAGGCTGGAGGTCATTACAACTCCCCTGCAGGTGTTCGACGATTTGTGTGGGGCTATCTGAATGGGGTAGAAGCCCAACAAAGTCGCCTTCAGCAACTTCTGTGGTTCATCTGCCGTAAGGACCTCTATCAATAGCGTACCGTCCCTCAACCATGCCGCATTCTTTACCGGGCCACAAACTCGGTCTATTTCTTTTTTAATGTAAAACGGGCTTATATCCTTCGTCTTCCGTTCACATGCCAAGGTCATCACAAGAAAACTGTCGTAGAGGGAGGGTTTGCGCGGTTGCATAATGAAATTGGACCCCCATCCGGAACCGTCGGCGTCAGCCTGACACCCGGGGGTCAAAGAAAGAAAGACACCAAAATCTCCACGGTCTGTGCCACCATGGAGACCCCTCCATGACTGACCTCAAGGCGTACTTCAGAAGAGCCACCCTCCGATCTCCACTGCTTGTCCGCATGGGTAAACCGTTCACCACGCGACACCCCGGTTTTATGCCCCCACCACAGGAATAACAGCCTGTGGCTCCCCGCTTTAGGCCACGCTGCTTCAACGGAGTCAGCGTGGATTCAGGAGACTTCGGGTTGATTACACCGGGGTCCCGTCAGCGGTAGCATGTCCGGCCGGTGATACTAACCCGACGGCACGCGGCCGTCCGGAAATTAACACCGGCCGTGCCCTCAAGGAGCTACATGGGTGGACGGGTTCCGCACCTAAGGCTACACATGGGGGCAGTGTCTCAGGCGCACAACCTTCGCCCTGAGACCTCCGAAGAGCACACAAGTCGGGGGCCGCGCCGAAAACCGTGGGATAGGACCACGGAGATAGGAAAGATGGTGAGACAGGAGTTATAAAACTAAGACCTTACTAACTAATAATCATAATAAATCTATAAGGGCAAGAAGGTGATGAAAAATAGCAACAGAAGCGGCTATTACGTGGCGCAGTTGATGAAGGTGGAGGGGGTGAAATGATTGTGAGTGGCTCGGGGCCCCGGGTGCGCCAAACCCGCACCTACCGTAGTAGGTTCCCCTGGGGGAGTTTGATTTCGGAGTTCTCTTCTCCTAGATGAGTCGTCAACCAAGACTACCGAGCCTCATCTACCCATTTTGGAATGGTCTTAGCTTCCCCTCACCTCTTGCCTAACTGTAGTCAAAATGACACAGTAGGCCATCTGGATCGGGTACTGAGCCCCTCCGCCACGACAAGGCGACATTCCTTCAGATGGGATATAGAAAGAAATGTTGAATTATAGTTAAGGGATTGAAAGGAACATATGAAAAACCAGCAATAAACCTAAGAAATAAAGAAAATTAATTATAGGTAGGGAAAATGCATTAGAGGAATGGAGGAAATACCATGATGAGAAGTTTAAAAATAGAATATTGGAGCAAAATGAACAAAATAAGGTAAGAGTAGTAGTAGAAGAAGAAAATAAGAAGGTACAGATACAATTACAGAGGAAGAAATAATAAGGCAGAAAGAAGAATAAGATGGGGAAAGCGACTGGTATAGATGAAACTGCACCAGAGTTTATAAAATTGGGAGGACCAAATATAATACAAGTATATTATACAAAAATATTTAAGAGAATTGGATAGCTAATAACATCCCAGAAGAATCAAAAAATAATATTGTAATACCAATACATAAAAATTTCATGTGTTGCACTCACAAGACTTTCTCTACTCTTGTACTAGCTATTCTTACAAACTCTTATTCCTATATACTCTTCATGTTAGTTGAAATAAACATTTGCAAAAAATATCTTATTGCTTATTTCCTTGTAGATGCAAGGGGAATATGAGAATACAATAAAAAAATGAACGATGTTGTATTTGACGAAAGTTTAAGTTTTACAAAATCGACACAAATAACAAGGAACGTCTCCAAAATGGTTCACTCTGCAAAAAAATTTATTTGCATATAAATTGTGTGTTTTAGCGAAATCTACATTTTTTGTGCAGCAAGATTTTGTCCACCTCTTACGGTATACGAGTTATTCAAAAGTCACCCAGAGTAAATGGGACTACATATGCTATAGCCAGAAATTCAAAATATACATTTCATTTGTCCTAAAATTATATCCTTTTTATACTCCCCATAAAAAAATCATGGTATTTTAATCAAAATTGTTAGAACCATTTTCAAGAAAATCAAAATTTTCAAAAAATGTTCCATTTAAAGGGTAGTTTAGGGTGGAACAATTTTCTTCAAATTCTTCGTGTCACACCCTTGAAAGACATTAAACTTAAATGCCAACTTTGGTTTTTAACCAACTTTTCCTTTTTGAGATATGCTGTCTACAGACAGACAGACAGACAGACAGACAGACAGACAGACAGACAGACAGACAGACAGACAGACAGACAGACAGACAGACAGACAGACAGACAGACACACACACACACACACTCACATACACACATTTTCCTAAAAATGCTTTTTCTGGATTCAGGTGGCCTCAAAACACATTTCCAGTGAAACCTCAACATCAAATTTTTGGTTGGAATACAATACTTCTACTTACTATATAGCGTTTCACTCTTAGAAGACAGTATGGAGTTAAATGGGACATCTCTGTCTCTATCTAGCGCATACAAGTTGCCATTAGCCGCGTCCTTTTCTACCCTCGCTCTGTTGCCAGATTCCTAATAGCATGGTATAAATATTCATTTGTTATAAATTTCAGGTTTGAACACATTATCCTATGCAGAATTTTTTTCTCTATCAGGTTATATCCTTTTCAGAGTCATTATACATTTCTATAGGTCCAAATTTCTTCAGAAAACGTTTTTTTCAATAGAAGTCCGATATTTGCTGTTTCTACACTCATCACGCACTAACTAACAAACTAACTGCTAGAATGCATCTATATTTTTTTCTTAGGTAGAGTAAACTATAGTGCTACTACCTGCCTACTTTGAATTCTCTATGTTTACCCAGTTAAGTGTTATAATTTTTTTAATTAAATGTTTTCGGAAAATTTTATATATGTGCACTGCAAAAGTTACACAGTGTGAAACTTTTTTGTTATTGAGTTTACATCAGGGAACCAGCAAGAACAAATGTTGAGGAAGGTTGGAGAAAGTTTTTAAAATAAACCAAAAGGCAGTAACCTCTTTCTTTTATCCAGTAGGGCAAACAAAAGGTATTCATCTATTCAGCGTCAGGCCTGACACAGAAGATAGTATAAGGAGCAGCACTAACATTAGTTCGAAAGAAGCCGTGTGTGTAACTGTGAGCTGTTATTGCGTTATTTGTTTAATATTTTTGTAAATATTTGTAGTTATGGAGGGCGAAGCTAGGAAGGGACGATATGTTGGTAAATAAAGAAGTAAGGAACGCCAAATAATTATGAACGTGTTAGATTATTTTTGAAGTAAAATGCGTGTAAGGCAGTAAAAGAAACAGCTAAGGCTGTTGAGTGTTCAGAAGCAGTAGTGTATAGGATTAAAAAGGAAGTAGTGAAAGGGCTTCTAAGAACGCCATAGAAAAAGAAAGCAAAAAGGGCGGGACTACACAAAACGCTAGGTTAACGCAGTATGATTGAATAGTGCAAGGTGGAGTGCGGCGAATTGTTCAGTCTTTACTGTTTGCAAATATTCCACCCACGCTGAATATAATTTTGTCACAGTTCAACAGTGATGAGACCCTACCAAATTTCTCAAGGGCCACTCTGATTTGGGGTTCGAATATGAAAGAAAGGGTAACAAGTGCATATTAATAGAAAGAGACGATATCGATATCATCAGATGGCGACATAAGTATCTAAAAGAAGTAAAAGTTTTAGGGACCAGGGGAAATCAATTGTTTATACAGATGAGTCATTTGTAAATTTAGGTCATAGAGTAACAAAGGCGTGGAGGGATACCAAAGTTAAAAGTGCCCATCTCGTCAAGCAGCAATTGAAGGACTAAGTACAGGACTCCGGCCACCTCGAGTCGCTCGCGGAGAAAGATTCGCAACTAGTACATGTTGCAACACTGCGCTCCATTTAACGTGTACTGTCTTTTAAGGGCGAGACGCGCTTTAGAAGAGAAAGTAAAAAGGGAGATAAGGATTTTTTTTTAAAGTGTTCCATTTATATCCTGCCTTTAACTGCAGAGGTCATATCGGTGGCCTTGCCTGTTGGCAACGGTGTTACTCGTTTAGTGGGTTTTTCGGTCTTTGGTTTTTATACATTAAATTCACACACACATTCACATTTTCATTCATACTTCCAGACTCAGGGAAGGATGAGGAATAATCTTGACTGGAGAAAAATTCCTACCCTCCTGCCGGGAATCGAACTTGGGAACCCTTGCACAGCAGGCAGGTGCAAAGCAATATATCTCTTTTGTTGTATATAAATTATGTACAAGAATATCAGAAGTGAAACTAAGAAAATTATTGAATATGAGATGAAAGAAAGAGCAAGCAGGCTTTAGACCTAATAGACAAGGCCAGGATCACATTTTTACATTAAGGACAATGATTGGGGAATTGATACTTACTCCCTGGCACTACAGATTAGGGTAACCTTTGGCCTCTTTAGCAAGAGCATTCCACCTTCCATAATCCAATTTCTTATCTCTATCACTCTAACATCTCTCTCTACTTTGTCTACCCATCTACTTCTTAGGCGTCCTCTTTCCCACATCTGCGCTCTCAGTATTTTCTTTGGTGTTCATTCATCCAACATTTGTTTAGTATGTCCTAAGCATTTTATTCTTCTTGCTTTTATAAACCTTACAAATTAATAGACAAGAACAAACAAATCTGCCTAGCATATTTGGATCTAAGGCAGCATTCCACCTGAAGTGTAGAAAACATTTCTGGGAAGCTTTGATAAAGAAAAATGTACTGAAACAGCTAATTACAGCAAACCAAAGTGTATATGATGGATCAAAGGGGATAGTCAAAATAAAAGGAGAAACATCTAAGGAGTTTAATATGGAAAAAGAAATTAAATAGGGAGATAGTCTTAGTTCATTACTCTTTATTAATTTTACGGATGAAATTGTAAGGCACCAAAGACTTTAATGTGTTAGAATATGAGACCAATCCAAGTGCAGGCACTGGTATATGCAGATGATATGATATTGATAGCAGAAAATGAGGAAAAATTACAGTGATGTATGATAGAATGGGGAGAAGAGCTTGGAAGAAACAGAATGAAAATAAATGATAAGAAAAGTAAAGTCATCTCAAAAGAACCTGGGCAGGAAATATCCATTAAACATTAGAATGAAAAAATAAAACAAGTAGATATGTATGAGTATCTAAGAGCAATTATAATGAGTGATGGACGATGGAATGAAGAAATACTAAACAAGAAACTGAAGTGGATGGCAATCCAAAACTTAACTCACTTTTAGGAAAATCCCAAACTACCCTTTAAATAAAAAAATTTACAAACATTTTTATTTTCTCAAAAGTGGTTTTAATGATTTTGATTAAATTAGCACATGTTTAAGATATTTTCATGACAAATGAAATGTATATGTATCTTTCTGTGAATAGCTCTGAAGTCCTTTGAAACTTTAAACATAGCTCAGAACTGGATGTAAAACAAATAGGCAGACAAGGTTTTTTAGTTTTATTTAAATAAAGAAGTTAAGATAATTTTAACATACCAGTTTTTAAAATGGACTAAAAAGTGTAAAATAATTTCTCCTAGCCCTATACATATTTATAACCCTTACAGATTCCTAACTCCATACAGATTGTTCTGAAAATTTGTGATTGTGAATTTTTAATAGCTATGAAAATGCTTCAAAAAACATGGGATGCATGCAATACATAACAGTAGGGTGTGTAGGACTATAAATGAAAATGGAGAGAGACTATTTGATTTTTATTGGAAATTTCCTTTTGAATATTATGTTGGTATTTTTCTTGCGTGGGGTGCTTTTTGCCTTACTTTTATCATAACTTTACTTTTATAAACAGTTACCTATGTAACTATTTATAGCATTGGATATCCGATACCCCATGCTTTTTTAGAATAAAAATTTATTATTTTGTTAATATAAATTAGTTTTTATTTTAAACTTGTTACAACATTTTGAAATATAACAAACTAATTGAATTTATATCGATATGGGACAAACTCTACATACTTAAAATTATTTTCCACTTTTTAGTTTGGTTTGTTATAAAAGCGTGTCTTTTTAGTTTTTTTAAACTATAATTTATTTCTCCATTCAATTACATCTTCCTTATTCTTAGTTTAGAGCTAGATCTCTAGCACTATTTCTTTAAGCTTTTAGTATTTCCGATTTCATGCTCTAAAAAGGTTGCAGAAACGACTGAGAATTCCAAGAATCGCAACAGTGAGATGGCAGTCAATGCCAACATGCATTTCATAGAATTCAGGTTGCTACACTCTGGATCATAAAATCATAAAATTGCATCTATAGATGTTTGCTTTAACTGAGCAAATGCGTCTATCGAGTTTTGAAAAAACTGCTAATATTCCCTACCTTCTACATAGGACAAGAATAAATTTTGCAAAATCTGATTTCACAGAACGATGCAGAAGGTGAAAATTATGCCGATACTAAATATAACTCAATTTCGTAAAATCGAGTTTTGAAAAAGCGCTCCTCAATTATACCACTAGCCACTTGTCTTCGTTTGTCTTATTTGTAATAAAGTCAGCAAACAAGTTTACTAGCTAAAAAATTTCAGTGGCTGAAGTTAATTTTTTAATTCACTTTATTCACTGGTTGCTCACTGCTTTAGTGTTTGTTGCTCTTGGTTACTCCAGATTATACGTATGAACACACAAAGCAATTACCACAAGGTAAATAATGTAAATAATGTTGAAAGATTAATGTAATTAATATTTTTCCACACAATAGCCGTGTGTAGGACATGATTGGAAAGGGTAGAGTGAGACTGAAAACTTGAATGCTATGACCGGGATTTGAACCACAGTCCATGATGGCTTAGTGGTTAGAGCAGTCAGACAGTAACCAGTAGATCTGTGGTTCGAATCCCAGTCATGGCATTCAATTTTTCAGTCTCACTCTACGCTTTCCAATATTGAAAGAACTCGCAAATGCAAATATTTTACTTGAATGAATGAGTGTATTGAAATAAAAGTACACATACACTGACCCATATATATCTTATGGGTTCAAACACAATATGTTTTATAACACTGGTCTACAAAAATTAACTTTTTCTCTTTCACAAGAATTAAAATAACAGATTCTAAAAGTATTTTTCGTGCTGAATTCAAATATAATTACAGTTTGTCCGCATTGGACAGGAGTTTTGTGTGATATTCATTTGAATTTTTATAATATTCTAAAAAATCCGTAACTAGCTATCTAACTCAAAATTATAACTACTGATTCTGACTTACCTAGAAAGTGGTAGATAGTGATTTTCGGGTATATTTTGCATCTGGAACGTCTCTCATTTTAGTCCAACAGTAGTCAGCCAGCATATTGGAACTCCACTTGCCTTGGTACCTCTTCTCTATCGTAGAAATTTGCTGATGAAAACGCTCACCGTGTTCATCGCTGACAGCTCCAAGGTTTTCGGGGAAGAAGTCCAAGTGAGAGTCCAAGAAGTGAATTTTTAAAGACATGTTGCATCCCATAGCTTTATAAGAATGCAGAAGATCAGCCACTATGTCACGATAGTTTTCTGCTTTATGGTTTCCAAGAAAATTGCAACATAAACTTTTGAAAGACTGCCAGGCTGCTCTCTCCAGTGGATTTAACAGTCCCTTGAAATGTTCATCAGCCATTAATGATCGGATTTGTGGTCCTATAAAAACTCCTTCTTTCAATTTAGCATCACTGACTTTGGGGAATTTCGATTTCAAGTACAAGAATCCATCAGAAAGTTTATACATAGCTTTGACGAAATTTTTTATAACTCCTAACTTAATATGCAATGGAGGTAAAAATATTTTTTCAGGATTCACTAAAGGGACACATGCCACATTTTTCTGGCCAGGAAGAAGAGATAAACGTTTTGGCCATGACTTTCTAACGTAGTGAGACTTCTTATCTCTGCTGTCCCACTCGCACAAAAAACAGCAAAATTTGGTGAACCCAAGTTGCAAGCCAAGCAATAAAACAATGACCTTTAAATCACCACAGATATTCCATTCATATTTTCCATATTGTATTTTCTCTAAAATTAGTTTCATATTTTGATATGTCTCTTTCATAGCGGCATGTGCTACTGGTATTGATGGAAGTTCATTGCCAATATGTAGCAGCACAGCCTTCAAACTTACTTTAGAGGAGTCTATGAACAATCGCCACTCATCTGGTCGGTGTTGATGCCCAAGAGTTTCCATAAGTGAACAAATATTATTACAAAACACACCACCATATTCTTCAGAGAAGTATTCTTTGACAACACTATGGCGGCTACGATAACTACTTATTCTTACATCTTTTTGGAGTAAATTCCACCCTTTGAGTCTGGAAGTTAAAACTTCAGCTTGCAGTTTAGACAGATTTAAATCCCGAATCAGGTCATTAAGGTCTTGCTGATTGGGAAAGTATGGTTCTGATGAACAGCTACTGGCTTCATATGTAAGATCATTTTTATTTTCATCTGAATCATTTTGAGTTTCAGTTAGGTCAGAATCAGAGTTATCACTTAAGGTTGTATCTACATATACTGGTACGGGGAACTCTTCACTGTGTAAGACAGGTCTCAATGCAGATTGCAGATTCGGATACTTAACTGTATATTTTAAGATGTGATTCCTTTAATATTTGTCAAACAAAAATAACAGTCAGTTGAATGATCCTTCGGTTCCCTCCAAATCATGGGAATGGCATATGATGTGTACCATTTTTCCACCCAGTCAGCAGTCTAACACACGAAACACAGCATGTATTTGGGGCCCAGCTCTTATCAAAATCATCAACTTGACAGCCAAAGTAAAGATGATAACACTTCTTTACAAGTGGGGTCATATTTCGCCTCTGAGACTTGAAGGTCAGCTCACCACAAATATAGCAGAAATTATCTGCATGATTTACACACTTTCTTGGCATGATGAAAACATTAAGCAGTGAAATACAACATGCACAACATACACAATACACTTCTAAACAGAAAGGAAGGAAATATTTCACTAGTGAACAATGTCGCAGTCAGCTCAATACTGATACATCACAATACCAGACAGGTCTGAGCATGTCTAAACATGAATGAACCTGCACAGTCTTGTTTTGTGGTGCTTCAGCGTGATATTACAAATAATTTCAATAAATACGGCTTGAGTAAAATAGCTACATATGAGGTAAAGGTTCCTATGACAGGTCAAAGAAAACGCTAAAATCATATTTTGAAAAGTAGCTTTCACAGAAAAACTATGCCTGATGGGAAAATTCTGACTACATATCTGAATTCAGGATGAAAAAATGCACTAGATTCACTATTCAGATTTCTTGTAAAAAAAATCTTGTCGACCAGTGTAATGTACAGAATAAGATTAAGGGAAGATAAGCGACTGAAGTCTCAAAAAAATCCACATTTTTTAAAAATTTTTGAAGAGATTTGTGTAATTCTACTGAACAGAATGATATATGGGTTTACATGGTTGCAATATTATTTACATCCCTGAATGGCTATTTAATTGGGTAATACACCCTTTAAATGCAATAGCACACCTCCACTTTAAACTGATTTTTCTGAGAACTACATTTTCTTTGCTTTATGTCCCTTTTTTCTTCTGAAAGTAGTGGACCAATTGAAACGTGGCACGAACATGAGCATAATACCTGTTTATTTTGATGTAAATCATTGGTATAGCTTGAATAATATGGGCATTAGTGTATATTATCTAGTAAAGAAAAATATGTACTTTTTCTTCCAGCATATTTTCTTTTCATGAATTATAATTTTTTGTGACAGTTGTAATTAAGCTATTGGCTTTATTCCAGTTCACATTAAAGAACACGTTGCCGAGTGTCTCTGCAATAAATTTCAAGGTTGTACCACTGATAGTTTCTGTAAAAATGCAACAGTCCTATTATTAAAAACACCTCAGGATAAATACAGGTAACTCCTGAAAAATATCTATTGGAATTACATAAAATTTATATTGTATGTATATATATATGAGTGTAAATGAATAACACAGCATGAATTTTACTGGTGATAGATGGTTCATAGGCAATCAATTTGCGATAGAAAACCTATGGTCTAGGATTACAGATTACAGAACTGTGCCTTAAAATTGTGAGGGTATGCACGCCACTGATCATGTCCACTGCAGCTGCAAAGAATGATGAGGGAACAAGCGGGCAAATTCCATAGCCTGTCTGTTTGGCGTAATGGATATGGTGCCAAGAAGAGAAGGTATGCATGTATTAAAAGCGCAGGTTCAAGAATCCATAAGCCTATACTTTTTATGTTCTTTCTTTCTTTTTTCATAAGCGCATGCTTAACTTAATTTGATTTATAGGAAACATTTGAGTTGCGTTATAATTTTTCGTTTAACTAATGTTTAAACTTTTTGTTTCAAGTTGGTGCAGTTTTTTATAATTATGCTTCGTTGGGTCTTTGAGCTACTGAAATCTTTGTGATCTCAGGTCGTGGTAACGGATGGAATGAAAAATCACACGATGTTTCTTCACCACAATGTATTATTTTATTAACACTTTTTCGATATTTTACATCAAATAATTCCTCTTAGCACCGTTCTAAATGATTTAAATCTTTTCACTTTTTTATTTAAAGTGGAACAAAAGCTTGATGAAAGTCTGATGAATGTTCTACAATGTTCACACTACCTAAATATGTCCTTTCACCTTCAATATACACACGCTAGTGGGAAGATTATGGCGTCACCTCACGTGACACCGCCTTTTTCGTATACATCCGCGAATGCGTCCATCAAATAGTTCTTTGTTGTTAGGGAAGCGATCCCTAACCATCCTCCCTTACTTTTATTATGGAACACATATAATTCTAATATTTATACATATATATTAAAATCAAATATGGAAATATTTATGACGTCTTTAAACTAACTTAGTTGTTCGTAAAAATGAACATTTGCAACACGTTTTCGTCATTTAACCAACCCATACCAACATCAAAAAACAAATTACACTTTTAACAAATGTTCACATAAACGATTTTATTTTGGGGTCTTCTAATATTCTGTCTCACATGCCCCTTGTTTTGTTTTTCAAGTTGTCATCTATATTTACAATCTTGAAACACAATACAATTCTTCTCCCTATTCCTTTGATACAATCACTTTGTACAATACTTTTTTTTTTTTTTGCAGTCTTCTTCGCTGTTTGTTTTTGTCTTTTGTTTTGGCATGACACAGCATGTCTTTATAAATTTCACATATTCAGTTACTACACAATACATGTTCAGTTATTATACATCACATATTCAGTCATTATACAATACATATTCAGTTATTGTGCAACATATTCAGTTATTATACAACATATCCAGTTATTATACAACTTATGTTCAGTTATTATACAACAGATATTCCTAAGATTTTACATTTGACATTGACACAAATATAATTTAAGTGTATCATGGTATCATGGTTTATTGTGTGGCTTTTGACTTATGTTCCTTGTTATGAGGAGAGAAAAACAGGATACAAATCTTGAGCTAATGATTATGATCATATTTATGGCAATATTTTATTCAGTTCTTTGTCTTGTAAGCTTATTATGTATAGGCAGGTCGTTGAGTCAATTCTTAAACTCTGATGTTACTAATGGTACCATTTTTTTTAATTGGGTTCTTATTCATTATTGTTTAGTTCGACATTTCTTCAAGCTTAGCATTGGCTATATCCATCTTAATTCATGGGCATTGCTTTTCTGACTATGGTTTTCCTCACTTCACTAATTGCCACCTCTTTGTCTCTTATTCCTATAAGAGAAAACTTCTATACTTATAATTATTCTGCAATTGTATTATTTTTCTTCTCAATTAACCCTCAACACCTTTGTGTCAAAAATATTTTATCTTTGTCATCACAATTGATTCCTTTTTACTTTTGTCCCTGACATCCTTGTGTCAAAAACACATTATTTTCCGTCGCTATAATTCACTTCTTTAATGACAATCAGTGTCCTCATCTGTCTTTGTTGACAATGCTCTTTGTGGTCAATATAGCCAATGACTATGTTGATTTTCTTTCTTGTTGTATTTTCCAATCTGAACATAATCTTCTATAAGTAACCCATTAAAAATTATTATTTTCCATCATCTCTACTATTCCTGTCTTACATGTTTGTTGGCAAAGACTATTTGGTCCTTTCTTTGTACGGTTTTAATTTATTTTTATGATATCTTCCTACCAACTTGCCATTTGTATTGTGTAGCTCATACGTATGGTCACCCAGCTGTTTTGTTATGACCAGTGGTCCAGTGTACAGTAGTTTCATCTTTCCAGATCTTTTCTCAGATGCCTTGGATTCTTTGTGGCTTCTTAAGAGCACCTTTTCTCCAATTTGTGGGGACCATTTCCTGATGAATCTTTTTACCTTGTTTCTCCCTTTTGCATTTGTAATCTTACAGTCTACACTTGCATTACATTCTGTTATTTCATCTCTACATCTAACAATTTCTTCTTCTAATACAATCTTATTTTCTCTCATTTCCGATTCTATTTTTCCCATCCTATCTCCTATGATTTCTATCCTAGCTTCTAAAGCTTCCTTTGTCTCATTTATGTTTTTATGTACTAATTTCAAATTAGTTTCCATTATTTTCATATTTTCCTTACACTCCTGTCTTCCTAATTCTATTTTTTTTCCCAAATCTAGCTCAATTCTTTCCTATTAAGTTCTATTTTCTGTTCTAAGTCCTTTCTCACTTTCTCCATTTTCTGACCTATCTCTTCCTTATTCTGTTCTAGTTTCTGACCTATACTCTGACCTAAACTTTGTTCTATGTCCTGTTTTAATTCTGCCCTATTCTGTTCCATTTTCTGACCTATTTCTTTGTTCTAGTTTTTGTGTTATACTCTGACCTAAACTTTGTTCTATGTCCTGCTTTACTCCTTCTATCTTCTGTTCTAATCTTTCAAACATGATCATTAGTAACCTTTGGTCTTTTCCTATTGCTACCTGTTCCTCACTTTCCGGTTCTGTCTGATAGCTAGGCCTATCTGCCCCTTCCCCTACTCCTGTTACTAGATCTCTCTCTTTTTGCAACATTTTAGTTTCTTTATTCAGTTCACTTTGGCTTAAAAGTCCTACTATTTTGCCGCTTCGCAGTAACATAAAAATAAGAATAAACTGGATGTAAAAATAAAAATTTTTGGTCCTACTTTTTTTTTTGCTGGTTTATCCAGTTATGTGCGTCTCCTGGGCGGTTGGCTTCGCTAGACGATCTCTGGTGTTTTCGCGCATTGATTATCCATTCATCGGTGTTCTGATGAAGTTGATTTCAAACAATGGTCTAATGGCGTCTTCTTTCTTTTTGGCGCAAAGATATGGCGTCACTTGGTATTTCGCGTAAGTTCATTTCCCGTAATTTCCATTCCATCCAAAATTCGTGCCCCACGTTGTGCAAGCCATTTGGTGCAGTTTTTATAATTATGCTTCGTTGGGTCTTTGAGTTATTGAAATCTTTGTGATCTCAGGTCGTGGTAATGGATGGAATGAAAAATCACACGATGTTTCTTCACCACAATGTATTATTTTATTAACACTTTTTCGATATTTTACATCAAATAATTCCTCTTAGCACCGTTCTAAGTGATTTAAATCTTTTCACTTTTTTATTTAAAGTGGAACAAAAGCTTGATGAAAGTCTGATGAATGTTCTACGATGTTCATATTACCTAAATATGTCCTTTCACCTTCAATATACACACGCTAGTGGGAAGATTATGGCGTCACCTCACGTGACACCGCCTTTTTCGTATACATCCGCGTATGGGTCCATCAAATAGTTCTTTCTTGTTAGGGAAGCGATCCCTAACCATCCTCCCTTACTTTTATTATGGAACACATATAATTCTAATATTTATACATATACATTAAAATCAAATATGGAAATATTTATGACGTCTTTAAACTAACTTAGTTGTTCGTAAGAATGAACATTTGCAACACGTTTTCGTCATTTAACCAACTCATACCAACATCAAAAAACAAATTACACTTTTAACAAATGTTCACATAAACGATTTTCTTTTGGGGTCTTCTAATATTCTGTCTCAAAGTTTAACTGTTAGTTACACATGCATGACCTAAATAGTAGGTACACACTGAGAACTTTGTTTTCACTGAAATGAGGTGGTTCAAGCCTAACTAGCAGCTTAGAAACAAGTAAATAATTGATAAGCACTTGAAAGAGCTGCATGCGATTGAATTATTATAAACATAAGTTGAATGAATATTAACATTACAATACAATAAGTACATACAAGCAGAGCAAAGGTAAGGAAATAAATAATGAGTAGGTGCAGGGTTCATATCTTGATACCTTAATTAAATCTGAGAATAAATTGAGTGATACAATAAGAAAGAATACAGGCAGGGAATGAGCTTATTATGCAAATAACACAATTTTCTTTAATGGAATAATAACCAGAAATACTAAACTCAAAGTATAAATAATCTATGGGTCTGAGGTTTGGTCTACCACAATGAATAATGAACGATGAAAAGGTTTTGCAATCTTTTGAGAGAAGAATAGTTAGACAAATGTTTGAACCTGTAAATTGTGGTGCACAGAATTGGAGAGTGAGAAACAATCAGGAAATAAATTATTTAATAAAAGTAAGCAATATTATGTGCATTGCATATGATGGTATTTTGCTATTTTAAAGCATAAACACAACATTGCTCTCAAAATAGAGAAGGGGAAAAAAAAGTTTACCTATCTCCGGGTTTGAATGCAATTTCTTGAGCTCATTAGATCCACAGCCATCATAGCCGTGTGGCCAAAGCACACATTCTAGTGCTCTCCAGACAGCAGACATGCTTTACTAAGTTCCTAATAAGCACTATTTCGATTCCAGTGGATAATATTGACATTTTTTTCTGTTTATGATTTATTGGTCACAATGTCAAATTGGTTGTCTATGAACCCTCTATTGAGAGAAAGGGAAAGAGGAGAGTGGACAGAAAGCTTCTACCTTTTTTATTAATTGAGCCACTGAGATGTGACACTCTATGAAAATAGTACCACTTTACTCCAACAGGTTGTGCTGCCTGTATCACCTTTATACTTGTCTTTACTTCTTGCTGACTCATTGTGAATATATTCATACGGTTGTTTGTGTGCTATTGGCTAGTGTTCTTGTGGTGGTGCATTTCTCCAAAGCAGATGTTTTTCATAAATTTGACACTTCTGTACTTTCTAAGTTAATGACAATTTTTCATTCAATAATTTTTCTAGGCATTCCTAGGTTTTCTCCTAATGAAAGAACAGAAAAATATATAATAGTATGACTACATATTAAATACAGAGATAAAAAAATATAGTGTTGTCAAATTTTAATTTTCTTCAATGTTATGGATTGCACATTACTTGCCCAAGTTATTTTTATTTCTGTCTGTATCCTGCTCTGGGGTGATTTGTGTTTTTCATCTTTAAAAAATGGGGCCAAAACGTTAATATGTTCGTTCCCAGATGCAAGGCTTCCATGCTACTGGAATGTCTAACACAAAAATTGCTCAAACATTAGGTGTTAGACTCTGGGTCAATAGTGAGTAATGTTGGTGACAGCAACAGAGCTCGACAACCAACAAAATTTACACCCAAAACTAAAAACAAAATCAGGCATATGGTGAAGGATAAAATCGGCATTGGCACTCGGACAGTTGCAAAACATCTGAATTTCTCAGATGACTACCAACAAAGACACAAGCCCATCAGTAGGACAACTAAAAAATTTTATTTGTGGACAATCCTGGGGAAAGCTTATGTCCAGCCAGCCAAACCCATGCTGTCAGAAAAAATATTGTTGATCGTCAGCCATTCTGTCAAAGAATAATGTCTAATGGTTTCTGTGATGCTAACCCTGAAGGAATTAGATAACAGATGCACATTTTGTTTACATTCGAGTCTCCAATGGAGCTTAATCCAAAGCTCAACAAACAAAATATCTGAACCAGTACAAATGAATCAGAGAAAATTTCCCCAGTCCAAAGACCAAAGGAAGCATTGAAGATAATGGTCCCTTGTGGCATTTGTGGTTTTGGAAAAAGTGAACGGCATGTGGTTGATACAAGAAGTACCATCAGTGGCGATTACTATCCTGTCCATGCTCAAGCAGTTCAGAATGGCCTTTTCCCAAATCCAGAGATTGCTGTTCTTATGCAAGATGGAGCAACAGCTCACACACCCAAAATAGCAATGGTGCTTCTCAAGAGAACATTTCCTGTTGTTTGGGATGACTGGCCTGGCAATAGCCCAGACTTAAACCCTGTAGAGCATCTGTGGGCCAGACTACAGGATTCAGTCTTGAAAGAACCATGTCCATGCAACAGAGAGCAGCTTATTGCACGTGTTCAGGAGGAATGGACTACAGTCACCTCTGAGGTGGCAGTGTTCAGAGTTTTCGCAGACAAGTTAAAGAATGTCTTCATAATCAGGGATGCCATCAAAATACTGAGAAAGTGAACAGATGACTTCCCAAATCATTCATCTAAGTGTAGGAAGGAGTTTTTGTACAAAAAACATTGTGTGTAATAAAGTTATTCAAAAAAACTTTAGGGAGAAACTGTGTCCACCTGCACGCACACGCACGCGCGCGCACACACACAGACACAGACACACAGATTGCTTTAAAAGGTTACTGGAAAACTTAAGGAACAGAAAGAACAGACAGAATAGTTCTTCTGGAGTTGTTAGAAGATGTACCACTTGCTGTATGCTAGCAAGCATGGATGCAACTGGATGGCGATCCACCACATTTTGATGTCAACATGCGGCACTTCCTAGATCTCAAATATCCTGAACGTTGGATCGGAAGATGAGGGCCACTTCCACGGCCACCCCATTCGCCAGAGAGAGAGAGAGAGAGAGAGACACACACACACAGACAGACACACAGACACACACACAGACAGACAGACACACACACACACACGTGTCCCCCCAAAAAAAACACTAACAACACTTAGTATGTTGTGTGGAACGGCAAATTGATCGGTTTTCAAGAAGGAACCCGTCTGGAAATGCATGGTTTGGGTGCTGGAGAGCATTGAAGTTTGAGAAAAAACTATTGTGTCAATTTTTTAAGATTCATTTTGGTATATCTTAATATGGAAGGTATGCAAGCCTTTAGCCATCCTTGTACTGTAATGAAGGATCTGAGCCTAATAGCAATCCTGCACATGTGCTACATTTCTCCATAGAGTCCTTGGTGCGTTTCCTACTGCAATATTTGTGTAGTTTCCAGTACAGTAACACTGTTGTTGTTGTTGTTGTTTTCTAGTGCCTTGCATCTGGCAATGAAGCCATTAGCATTCGTGCTTTCCAATACTTTTGAACTGTAGTTTCTTCTGATCTTAATGCTTCACAGGTCTTCAAGTGTTCTTCATTCATTTCTGCTGGATCGTTACACAGGACACATATCGGTGAGGCTGAGATACCTATTCTGTAGAGATGACTTGCCAAGCAGTCATGATTTGTCAATAGTCGGAAGGCTGCAACAGCTGTTTTCCTTGGTCTCTGGGGGATTATATCTGGATTGGAAAGTAGTGTAATCCATTTTTTATCTTTGGCATTTGTTTCTATTTCTTGTAGGTATGAATGACAAAAATTTTTAATGATCAAGCGTTTTATTGAGGAATATGAGAAATTGAATTTAGACTTTGGTGTTATTGTTGTGGCTTTCTTTGCAAGTGAGTCTGCATTGTAACAGCAGTGCAAATGTACCAGTGCACAACTGCAGAAATGGCCAAAATAAGCTCCAGTAGACTTTGATGTAAATATGTGGAATCATCTCCACGTTGAATGTACAAACAGTGGGTTGGTAGAAGTAGAGCAGTTCCATGGCCAGCACAGTTGCCAGATCTGACACCTCTCAACTATTTTCTGTGGGATTGTATGAAGGGTGTATGGTACTACTGCACACGTATTGGGTCACCTGCATGAGGCTCAGCATTGCTGATATAGACTCTGCAATGATGTAGAAGGTACACAGTTCAAAGCCCATTTGTAAATGTACACAGCTCAATGTACTAATGTTGGGTTTATTGATGAAATGCGAACACACAACCATCTCACATTTCGATGCACTAGTGTCCAAACCGTACATTTCCAAACAGGGTTTCCTTCTATAAAACTGATCAGTTTGCCATCCTGCACAACGTACAAATCATTGTTGGTGTTTTTTGGGTCTTCTATATAGCAGATACTAATATACATGTATATAAAATTTGGTGTGCTTATCTGCAATAGCTTAAGAGAAATTGGTGCATTATTTAAAAGATACATTTTTGCTTATTTCAGTCACATCCCCTTAAAAATGACAAACAATAGAAGGAAAAGAAACCATACTGTTACAAGAAAGTACTGTAGGGCAAAAAAAAAAAAAAAAAAAAAAAAGTTTGTGATTCTTGATTGTTGTTGCCATAAGTTGACAATTACATAAACAGTGGATGCAATCGAAGATCACACAAACTTCCAAAATTCAACAGTGTTCTTTGGATTGGCAAGTATAACCATGAAGAAGGAATATGAAAAAACAAACATATCATAGTAAGTCAGTCCACTTAAACTAAAGAAACTCTCGGAGAACTTTGAGAGATTCATATTCCATCTCTGGGCACAAGATACATTTGAAAAAGTTCTTAAAAATTGGAACAAAGCTAGCACTCACTAACATACGCAGCTTAAAGAACAAATTGAAAATGAACACCAGAGACTAAATCCCAGGTATTTACTACATTAGCTGCAAGGACTGTAATTTATGCCACATAGGAAAAACAAGAGAAACGTCAAGTGTGTGGTTGAAAGAATATCTAAGAAATATACAAATCAACACTGGCAAATCACTTCTGTGCACAAAATCATGAAATAGAAACGATAGCAAAACTAATCAAGATAATCCAAAAACCAGTAGAATTGATAGAGGAAAAAAACATCTGAGGTAAATAGCCAAATAGTGAACCTTTTGAGTGTACAATCTACAAAGTTATAAAAGTTTTTAGTATAGTTATTTCGCAAAAGCGGCATCTCTGCCTTCCAAACATAACAAAATGTATAACTTAAAACCATTCCTGGAGAATTTTTATGACTAACATGTTAGGTTAGAAGATAAATGTTTTTCATGACTAATATAAAATGCCAGTGAAATAACTGGAAAAGGCTGTGCAACTTTCATATGAAATTAATAATACCACCAATCTAAGAAGGGAATCTGTTTTTAAAAAGAAAAAAAAAAGTGTGAAATAATGGCTTGCAAATTTTATTACTAGCGTGACGAAGCATGTGCACTATCTGAAGACACATGCTTCCGACTTAAACAGCATTAATGAACATCAGCAGGGCTATTTCTGAGCCACCATGTTATCCTCCTTTGATCAACATAGCTGAGCTGCTTTGTTTGACAACAGACCTTGAAAAACAGTAGAATGTTTATAATTTGAAGCTGCAGTTAATTAGAAGATTTTTCTTGGTCCCTTGAATTTTGTAAAGCAATGTAAAAAACTAACTTGTAATTCAAAGTATTTGTTCAGAGATGGCAGTCGAAAATGAATCTAAACGTAGAAATTTAGTATAACTTCATCCGTGTGTTGCTGCAAAAGGGGTCATCGCTCTGGGGTTCTCTTGTCAGAATGCAGTTGGAATGCTGTTTGGGGGTGGAACAACATTCCTAGCTGCCAGCCTTAAGTTTCTATACCTGCTCCCAAATCCCCTTTGTTTAAAACACATATGCCTTTAGTCGTCACTTGAACTTCCTCTACTGTACAATACAATCAATGCCACTATGTCTCTTAGTAAACTGAATGTGCAGTACAAGGCTAATTTTTGCAGATAAAGCTATCGTCATTCAAGAAGTTAAGAGGGTTTGAAGAAAATATCTGAAATCGCAAAAGAACATGGGATACCACCACCAAACACTTTGTCAACTTATCTAAAGATTAAGGAGAAAATTTTAAGCAATGCCTCAAGTGAAAATGGAGTCAAAAAAGAGTGAGACAACTAGAAAATCCTGATGGATGCATGTACTGCTAAAATGTGAATTTTAGACCTAACCTTTGCAATTGGAATTTTTTGATATTTCAATTTTTTTTTCTTTTCCCCTTCATCTTTGAATTATCCAAGTTTCACTGTAATAGCTTTAACATTTTACTGGCCAAATTTGTGTTATGCAACAAAGAACAAAGGAAACGGTTATTGGATACATTCTTTATCTTCTCACAAAGCTTAAAAAAACATTCAGTGCAACAGATTTTTCACCACTTTTAAAAACTTTCCCTTTGGGTTGTTTCACATATACATTTTAATTACTCATAATTAACCTTAACCACATCACAATAAACAATCTGAAAAGAAGTGAGCATCACTAAATGCAAGATGCCACATTTTGGTAATAGAAAATGGTGCATACACGTTTCCACTCAATGTTTTTAATTATGACTTCACAGGTGATAAGTCGTGTCAAATTTATTAATATTGAGCTATTGGCTACTGTAAACTACATGGCCATCTTTAGGAACTGAATGAAGTGATTGAGCATCTACCTCTAATGATCCAGTATGCCCATGATCACATCATTGGCTAATGGTAATCTCTCCACAGACTAGTCAACCCAGTCACAGTTGATTATGCGGACAATGGCCAGGGCAACGCATGCTTCACTCAGCAAGTAATGAGTATATTAGAGATAGACGTTCAGTCACTTCATTCAGTTCCTGAAGGAGGTCATGAAATTTACAATGGCCAAAAGCTTGACCTTTGTACATTTGACATGCTGATCATCCATGAAGTCATAATTAGTAATGCTTGCCGTGAAAGCTTAAAATCTTATATTAAGTTTTAGGTGTTTCCAAAATAACTTGCAACATTACTAAGATAAGTGAAGTTTTTAGTTTCTAATTTGTTCTTACTTTAGAATTACATATAGGTGTTTTTTAAAATGCAGTGTGAACTAAAATTTAATATTCTGACCATGCTTTTTAACAAAATAGTCTTAAATAATATAAAGCAAAAATTAATTTCTGTGGCACGACATGGAATTATGTTGTAATCCACCATCGATGCCAGATCTTGCCATGTGCTTCTGTTTATGTCAGGTTCCCTTGTAAGGCCAGTAAAACTCTGCATGCATATTTCAAAACTGGACAGTACTACCTTTAGCCGTGTCAGCACCACCGTCTTTCATTCTGATTGAATTTCTAGGCCTGTTTACACTGTTATGGTGATCCTAGCCTGATTATGCTAGGAATTTAGGTTTAAGTTCTAATCTGATAATCCTCAATCCTACTTATTAAATACTTGGCTTATGCGTGGACTATCCTTTGGTGCTTTGAAGCTTATGAAACAAGGGTTAGCAAGAGGAAAACTTAAAATACTGCTCCATTTAATTTACTTATGTTTAATATATGGAGGATTTGTGGTTACTTCACCTGGAAGGACTAAACTATCGTTTTTGAAGAGTGGGTTTTTATTTTCTGAATTTTCAAATATTATAAAGAAAATTTTATTTTATACTACTGCTACATGTGTAAGTCTATTGTGCAATAGTTGTCCCTGAATAGAATGAGGAATGACTTAACTTTCTCTATGCAAATCAAAATATTTTTAGCATAAATAATGAACATGTACAAGATATAATACAAAACATTTATAAATTTATACTTGCTCATTCAAAGAAAATACTTGTAACCTTATACATGTACATTTAGTATTGTCTAACACTAACTGTAGAACACTGCATCCCCCCTAACCACTATTGTTCATCCCTGCATCTTAAGCAAGTCTTTTGAATGCTACCATGTTGTGACACTCAAAGTATAGCATTTTCTCTTGTGGCTGCAGCTAATTCTTCCATCACCCTAAAACAATGGCAGCAACTTACTTTCCCAAGCACAACATACCCTTATTTACAACATATAGAGAAAGGTTCTGGCAGAAAGTCAAGAATCACAATTGCTACATAAGTCTGTGCCTCTCATTGCAACTAGCATGTGCTTCCAGAGAGAACAGATTGTACCGCTTTTAACATACATGCAAATAGATAACCTTTTGCAATTATATACTGCAAGAAATAACATGGGGATTCCACCATAAAACACATTTAAGAAATTATTTTAAGAGGGTTATCCTTTACAAAGAGGGTGTGGTCCTATTGGTGTTAAAACAATGAAATTTGGGATAATAAATAGAATATTCAACAGTTAAGGAAAAAAGTTTTATTAAATAAAACATTATTTTTTTTCAAAATATACTTCCTAATATTCAATTTATTGACAGTATTTTTTGTTATAAAAAGTCCACAATGTGAAATTATTTCACATCATACATACAATATCCTCCTTTATATTTTGTAATAAGTAAACTACACATCTCAGAAGAAATGGAAATTTACAGACCTTTGGTCAGCTGTCTATAGGTAACAACTTTTCATAATCAGCAATGCAGTCACTACTATAACTAAAGCAGAAGAATTTTAAGAGAGAGCCAAATGGCAAGAAATAAGGACATCTGAAGTGCTGCTTTGATTCCGCATATTATGCCATAGTTAACATTCATTTCTATTTTAATGCACAGGGGAGGCAAAAAAATTAACTTTCTAAAGTGTCAAGAAATACTGTTACATTCTTCCAGGACCTAACTAGGATTATGAATCACTATCTATTTTTTCCTGATAGTTTCTTGGCTATTCATTTTGCATCACTGGAACAAGCTAGTTCAAAGTAACCCTGATTGACCATATGCGCAACAGCCATATAGGAATGAAAGGAACTTACAATGTGTAAGCCTCACCGTAAATTATTGCATGCGCACACACACACAACACACTCACACGTACACATCCACACACACACACAGCAATATTCCTTACAATGAAAGCTTAATAAATTGCAAAATCTGTTTTTTAAAATAGCCTAGATGAAAATTCTGATCAAATTTAACACATGATGCATTCCAAGTATATTAACATCCTTAAATACAATATTAATATGTCAAAAGAAATTAAATATCCAATAAAGGAAGTATACATGAAACATTGTATTCACTTATTTATAATTGAGAATGTTATCAATGCCTCTCCCATCCATCATATACTGCATTAAGCATAAATAATATAATCTGATCACAGAAAGCATTGGTTGGCATTGTGCTATAATCTTGTAAATTACCTAATACCATTAAAGCTGCTCATATTTGAAAATAATGTAATACTCTGAAGATGAAAGTACAGCCAGAACTACAAATGCCAACCCACCAATGGAGAAAATGCAATCAACAACAATAATAATAATAATAATAATAATAATAATAATAATAATAATAATAATAATAATAATAATAATAATAATAATAGTATACATAGCAATAGATATATACATTGCAGATTTCTTTCTTTCAATTACTCTAAAAAGGATAAAAATTATATTCATATTTCTCTTGGTGATTTAATTGTCTTTGGAATTACAAGCCTGTTACATAAAAGCTGGTAGAACTGATATATGAAGCCCATTGTGACAAAAGGCATTCTTTAACCTATAAGCATAATTATATTTATGAAGCACTTTTAATAATCTTTCGAGTTCTAGTGCAATAATCATTTATTCCATTTCTAACATGCTTTGGTAACACTTTACATATTATCACCATACAATTAACTTACCCTTCAGTTTATTCGTTGACATTTTCTTAGCGCTTTTAACAATTTAGGCTGGATCATTAAGGCTGGTACTGTTGTGAAAATAATGGCCTGAAATGTCTCCCTTACATGTGCAAAAACACCACAGATTGTGCAGCGCAAAGATTTGGAAGGCATGTAAAATACTGATCTTTACCTAGTGATCAGTAATACATTATGGTTCTGTATGCAATTCAAGAGAATAATTCAGTTTACCCTCAGTTTTTATAACATGGACTTCAGGACATATGAAATACCTGTGTAAAATGTTCAATACTCTGTCCATACCATTTCAAACGGAAGCAAACATCTACTTTGCTCTACATTACCTGTAGCACTTGAACACACATAAAAGAAAAGGCAAGATACACCTTGTATCTATAAAAATCTATGTCTTAGGTGATCTAACTTGCATTATTTTATTAAAAGTACAGGAAGATATGACTTGAGAGCTATTAAAAAAGGTGCTCCTTAACTCCTCTTGAAAAACTTTCATTGGCATAACAGAAATAATGTCTACCCTTTGTATTACCGCATTGTTTTTGTAATGGTCACTCTCACATAAGTTCAGTAAGAGGACTCAGGACAGAATGGCAACACTTCGTCGGGGACCACCTGTACTAACGTTGTCCAGACTTGACCATTTCTTGAAACCATTGCGAAGGGCTTCAGCAGTCACTTTGTCCTCACACACACGTGACATTGCCTCCAATTTTTGAGCTCGATCTTTGCTAAGAGGTTCTGCAGGAAACGACAAGTCATTGGCTTCGGCAAGAGTCCTCAGGTCAAAATAATATTTGGCATACACGCTGGAGGGAACGTTTATGTTGAACTGCAGCATTTCCAAGAACTGGCGCTCCAGCTCATTCCTGTGAAACACATTTCAATTTTTAACATTTGATGCTTATTGCATGAAGTATATAGAGGGTGAGTCAGAATAACAAAGATTTTCAGACATGATTCAGGAGTTATACTTGAGTATTTTCTTATTGGAAAAGTATGTCTGTGAACCTCTTGTTATCAAACTAGAGGACATTAACATATTTCAATTGCTGCGTCAAGTTAGATAAAATTCTGTCACACAAATCTTTGTTTCCCCTTCGGCATTGGAATGTTTATGGTTTGTTTTCTTTGCACATTGTAATATCGCTTGTATCTCGTTTTTAACATTGTTTACACTAACATTAACCTAAAACCTCCATGTTGTTACTTAAATGGTAAGGGATTCCCTCGCATATTATACACCACTTTGTGACTTGGTGATTCCAGTTATCAATCTCAGCTATCAGCATATAATAAAGTGCTCCATTTACTGGAAGGACTTAGTTTTACAGCAAAAAATGTTCCACTTTACTTGTGCAGAACTAGCAGAAATGCATTACGTTTATGGTGCTGCTTGAGGAAATGTGAAAAGGGCACATCTTTATGCTGAGCTTTACCCAAGGAGACATTTGCCTCATCACAGCCCCTTTACTGCCATACATTGACTGTGAGAAACAAGAACTTTTCCAAAACCAAGTGATCCCTTAGAACACAAAAATGTAGAAAGTGGTTCTAGAAGAGGAGGTTCTAGACCAGGTCCAGAAGCACAAGAGCAGTAACGTATACCATGCATACAAGTCAATCTTCGGTTACTAGAATTATGCACAAGTAGCAAATACACATGTCACGTTCGGGCACAAGATAATCCTACACCTATCAGAGTTACAAATTACCAGTGAACGTTTGGCCTGGCATTGTGAATGACATACTCAGAGTCCTATTTATCACCTCCAAATTTGACAGGATACATTTACCTCAGGTTTTACAACATATGGCAACCACCTCCGTAGTGCAGTTGGTAGCACGTTTGCCTCTGGCAAGGAGGAACAGGTTCGATCCCCGTGTCAGCATGGGGATTTTATCACCTCTGGAGGGTCTGGCACAGGGTGCACTCAACCTCAGGTCCCAGGGGTACCAACTGAGGAGCTACTTGATGGAGAAGTAGTGGCCCGAGGTCAAGAAGGCATATAACTGGCCGGGAGGGCTCGGGGCGCTGACCACGTCCCACGCTCCAGTACTGCACACCACGAATGATGCCTGTAGTGGGTAGAGGTGGGGGACTTAGCGACCGGGTGGCAAGCCTTAGCCCTTCATGGGCCATTGCGCTAGGTTTTTTTAAACATATGTTGCCAGAGTTCCTGGAAGATGTTCCTTTATGAATATGCCAGATGTTCCAAGGTGATGGGACACCTCTGCGTTATTCTGATGATGTAAGGAATTTCTGAAGTGTAACATATCCTAATTGCTGGATTGGTAGAGGAGCACTAACATCAGGCCAGCACATTCACCAGATCTAACCCGTTGGATTTTTTTCTTTTGGGGACATGTTCAGATTTGTGCACTAGATGCTAGCTAATAGTGAAGAAGGGCTGATGGGCAGAACCTTTATAGCATTTGATGCTATCCGTGATGCGCCAGGTATCTTTTAAGGGACTCTGCAATCATTACTATGATGCTATCAACTATGTTCTGAAGTTCAAAGTTCACATTTTGATCATTTATAAACACGCATGTTTAAATCTTGTTGTTAGCTAATGCTGGATTTCTGACAATGATGTAATTAATCCTCTTGCTCTACAATATTTTTCACTCATAGAGCAATAGCAGCATAGTAACCGCTTTTAAGAGAGCACCATATTTTTATGTTTTGGCGGTCACATCACTCTCTCACAACCCCCAGAATGTCTGGAGGACCACACCTGTCAGTTTACGGGTCTCACTGACCTGACCGGGAGAGTTACCAAAATAAATTCACTGAGCATATCCTCTGATTACCAATCAGAGTACGTATTACATGCCATGACAGGTCAGCATGTTAGGGTTTAAGATTTTATAGAGAAATGGAGAGATTGGAAAAATAAAGACTCCCTAGCCCTCGGGAACCCTAATAGCATCGGGGTCAGAAGAGAACAAGAGATGACCAAGGTAAGGTCAGATAGAAAAGTTACAGTGAGGAGCAAAACACCAGTAAGTGGAAGTAATGTTCTGCTCAGCTTGGGTACCTTGTGGTCGCCATTTACATATCCCCTAGACGGAGACTCCTGAGTAATTTAGCACATTGTATGTACCCTTATTAATTCTGGTGCTTAATCTTTTCTACATGTTTATTCTTCCATTTCAAATTATCTAAATCTAATCCTAAAAAATTTGTATGTGTTTTTCAGCAAATTGGCTCATTTTAGGTTGCTAGAATTATTTATGTCTGTGTTTTATTATTTGCATCCATTGTATTATATTTGTGTTTAGTAACATTCCTAGCTCTGATAAGTATGTTCTGATATTTGCATACACTCTCACACCCTGTATTTTCTTAAACAGGTAATTATACATAAAATATAAATAATGTAGTGTTGCTAATAAAATGTATCTGTAAAGTTGAAAATGTGTTCTCTTTCACTATTACTAGTATTAGGTAACATTAAGACAAGGTATCTCTTCTATAATATCATGTATAAATAAGTAAAAAAAAACACTGGACTAAGTTTATATCCCTGTCATACTCCTGTGACACTCTGTACACTCTGTTATTTACAATTTTACGCAGAACTCATTCTCCTGATATATCTCATGCAATAATTCAATAAATGTGTTGCTTACTTCTTTTCTTCTTAATTTTATCCATGTTACCTCTCTTTTAATAGTATCAAAAAGCCTTTTCTAGATCAATAAATACTATGTACGTCCTTCCTTTTTAATTACACAAATATTTGTCTGCAATTGTCTTAATTATGAAAATATCAGATGTATTCCTACCTGCTCTAAATCCTGCCTGGAAGTCTGATAACTTTTTCTCCTGCTCTACCCAGTTCTGTAGCCTATTAGCTAAAATTCCTTAAAAATCTTTCCTAAAATTGAAAGCAAATTGATCCCCCTGTAACTAGCTGGATAATTTTTTTCACCTCTTCTCTTATATACTGGTACTATCATACTCATTTTCCAATTCTTGGGTATTCAATTTATCTTTTGTTTTAACAATTTTTCTCCTAGTCTCATGTTTTGCCCTCATTTTCCAAAATTCCCCTGGGATACCATGTGTACCACTCACTTTGTTAGCTATTAACCTCTTAAGTTGGAAAAAACATATAACAAACATCTCAGAAAAGGTTGAAAAGAAACTGCAAATCCTGAAAAGGTTAGCTGGTGCTAAATGGGGATGTTTAAATCTTGTTTCATTCTTATTTTAACTGTCTTTTAATGGCTGAGAAAACTTGACCCACAATGATAGTATTTGCATGTTATTGACTATAACATGTATTATAGATCAGTTAAAAGGTCTGACCTACTTCAGAGGACATGAATTTAGTGCCATATAATTAAATCAAGATTAAAAAGAGAATTCCATATTGTTGTAGTTTTTAAAATTAAAGAAACACGACTACTTTTGTTTCAAAACTCTCCTAATGCCTTGTAGTAAAAATGCATAGCAACCTGTTTGGCAGAATTTAAAAAACTTTAATGCCCTTTAGCTCAATAATACGACCTTTACAGGCATACATTACTGATAAGAAAATACTCAATTATAATTCCTGAATTGTGCCTTAAAATTATTTGGTGGTATTCTGACTCACCTGTATAACATCTAATATACAGTGGGTGACAGATCATGTGTTGCTTTGTTGTTACATTCTTGTATGAAACAACTTTCAGAAAATATGCCTAATTCCACTTTGCTTATGATATGCTCTGCCTATCTCACTGCTTAGGGGTAATCTGTCCACCTTCAATCTTCCAGACACAGGTTCACAACAAATGAATGTAAACTGCCTAAGGTATCTAAAATTGGTTGCTGTTCTCCAATCGTCTTAAGAACCCGACTAGATGTAAACATTGCCTCACATTTCCTGTTTATGCTGATTGAGTGGTTACCAGCACACCACTTTCGCTTGCTGGCGTATAAAAGAAAATGGTTCTCTAAATGGGAAACAGAGCTTATTTAAGAACTAAAGGAAGTGCATAATACTATAATATTCACACAAGTTTCCACAGAAGAAATACATAGTACGGAAATGCACTACAGAAGCTTTCAAATGAGCCTTTACTTTCAACTTGTTTCCCCTCCAGTTTCAACCAGTTGAAAATGGTGGCAGTCATCCAATCTTGTTTTCAACTTGAATAGGGATTTAAACATTTGTGGAGTGAAGAAACAAAGGAAAACCATTACGATGTGGCAAAAAGAAAATTATTTTAAACGTGTTAATAAGCTAATGGAAATCCATCCAGAAATGTAAGTGAAAGATGCAGTGAGACTAACCTTTAAATATACAGGTGCCAGTGAATATTTTGTAGCAAATGCCTGTAAGGAGCTTAAAGAAACTGAAACTTCAAAAATACCAAGGAAGAAAAGAATTCAGCAAAAAATTAATCATAGGAAATGTTGATTTTATTAAGTGTGAAATTTGAGCTAAGGTGCACAGATCTCCTTTTTTACTTTCTCTACTATGTATAGTAAGTAAAGGAAGTATTGTATTCCACCCAAAAATGTGATGTCGAGATTTCATCAAAAATATGTTTTGAGGCCCCCTGAATCCAAAAAAGGCATTTTTAGAAAAAGGTGTATACTTATGTGTCTGTCAGTCTGTGGATAGCATAACTCAAAAACGAAAAGTTGGTTAAAAACCAAAGTTGGCATATATGTTTAATACCTTTCAAGGATGCAAAACTAAGATTTTGAAGAAAATTCCACCACTCTAAACTAACCTTTACATGGAACATTTTTTGAAAATTTTGATTTTCTTGAAAATGGTTCCAACAATTTTGATTAAAATGCTATGCTTTTTAATGCAGAGTATAAAAAGATATAATTTTATGACAAATGAAATGTATATTTTGAATTTTGTGGCTATAGCCCATGTAGTCCTGTTTACTCTGGATGACTTTTGCATAAATGTTAAACTGTAAGAGATAGACCAAATCTTACTATGCAAAAAAATGTAGATCTTGCTAAGAGATATTCCTTGTTATTAGTGAGAGTTCTGGAATACTTAAAACTTTCGACAAATGGGAGATCGTTATTTTTTTTATATCTTAGACATCCAATAGATCTTACTAGCACAGTAGGAAAAGTGATGGAAAGAATGGTGTCAAATAAGTTAAATTGGTTTCTAGAATCACAAAATTTAATTTCCCCATGACAAGCTTGATTCAGAGAGCTTGACTCTACTTACTTTTCAGTCAAGACTCCTTCAATAGAAATGAAGATAATGTATAACTTTTTATTGATTTCCAAAGTGCATACAAGTCTATATGTAGAACAAAACTACTAAAGAAAGTAAAAAAAAAATAGGGGTACAAGCTCCAATGTTTTCCTGGCTATGTAATTTCCTAATGCAATGCTTTATTGCTATCAGATATGGAAGAAATATGTTGTTAGCTAATGCTGGATTTCTGACAATGGAAGTCATTAATCCTCTTGCTCTCCAATATTTTTCACTGATGGATGGGGCGCTAAAAGTGGCCAGGCATATTTGAAGGTGGTCATGGTCCATTTCCTCTTGCAGATCACATAGAGGACAGAGTGGTGAAGAATATATCCCAATTCTGTTTAAATGTTTTGCCAGACAATCATGTCCTGTAATCAACCTGAAGGTTGCAACTGCTGTTTTTCGAGGATACTCAGGAATTACTGTTTGAATGTTTGGTAGTTCCCATCTTTTATTTTTTGATTTTTCATAGTAATATTTTGCAATAATTTTTTTCAAATTCAAAGTTGATTAATCTTTTAGCTGCATAAAATGGTAGATTAACTATAGATTTCTGTACACTGCTGGTACCCTGTTTTGCAAGAAAATCAGCTTTGTCATTACCACTCAGTCCACAGTGAGCTGGTATCCATTGGACTAGGTGTTTTTGAAGTGCTAATAGATGGGTACGGATTTTCCAACATTCTATGATTGTTTGGTTTCTTGGTGACAACTTGGAAGTAATTGCCACAATTGCCACCCTGGAATCTGAGAGAATAACTGCTTGGTGAAAATGTGAAGGTCTATACAAAAGCTTTTGTAGGGCCATTCGAATTGCTTCAATTTCTCCATCCAAGTTTGTAGTTTCATAACTTAAAGATTTGTAATATGAAATTTGTAATACTTCATTGTCAGAAATCCAGCATTAACTAACAACATATCTTAGACGTGCAAAGAGAATGAAATTTGAAAGCTTTAAAAGATTAGACTATCGCTCATAGCCTACTGTATTCTCATATTCTCCTTGTACCTACAAGGAAATAAGCAGTAAGATAACTTCTGCAGATGTTTATCTCAACAAACACAAAGATATAGGAATAAGAGTTTGTAAGAATGGTTAACACAAGAGTAGAGAAAGTCATGTGAGTGCAACACATCAGATTTTTTTATATAGAGAATCTCCAATGGTAAATAAGCTTTCATGGCCAGATTTAGAATTAAGGCTAAATATTTATTCAGGGCTCAAAACTCCAGCAGACCACTGCTTTTAAGCCCGGAAGAAATCTCTAGCCTTAAGGGAGGAGGTTTTCAACCCATTCAGGGGAAGAATCCAGATACGGTTTATTTACATCTAGTTCGGTTCTTAAGGTGACTAGAGTGTCATTTGTTTCTTCAGTTTTTAACCTCTTGACATTAAAGGCTGAGTACATTAGGCCACATCTTTTCCAAGTGGCATATATATTAAATGGCCAAGTTTACCCATAGTATCTGATACACTGTAATTCTTTGAGGTCTACCTCTAGAATTCACTGTAATATTCTTTTGACGGATATGGTTCTGCTGACAAGTACCTCTGAATTGGCAAGTTCAAATTTCTTTTGTTTTACTGACATCAGAACTCTGTTTAAACCGCCTCTTGCAGTTTTTTGTTACTTCCTAACATTTTATGAAAATGGAAAGATGAGCTAAGTAGAAGTGCTACATCAGCTTTATCTAAATGTGATACTGGAAATGCCAGAATACAGTGCAAAATAGACCCTTCTAGACCACTACCACCTGCTTCATGTTTTCTTTTCACCGGTAAACATAAAAGTAATTTTCAACAGTGTATTGAGGATGCCATGCACCGTTCTAGTTAATTTATTCATCCTCACTAAGTTGAGATAAACACTTGCAGAAATTATCTTATTGCATATTTTGTTCTAGGTACAAGAGGAACTAAGGAATACAGTAGGCTTTAACCTCTTGAGGGATATCGACGTGAAATCACGTCCATTCAAAATGACGGATGAGCGATATGGGCGTGTATACACATCCTGGGCGTTTAAGCATTTAACCCTTATCCAACTCAACTTATTATAATTTTCCCTTTATGAAACATTTTAGTAAGGTCTATATACTTTATTGGCTTACCTTAATATGTTCGTTCTGCAGTGATTTACCTCAAAACAGGGATAAACACACAAGGGTACGTACATCTCCACATTCGCGAATTCCCTTCTTGCGGCACACGAAACACTTTGGAGATGGGCGGGACTTCTTTGCTGTTGGTGGTATCCTTTTAGGATAATGTTTTCCTTTAAGTCTGAGGAGTGCAGGGGTTTTGGATTTTCAACCCCCAATGTGGTATTGTTCAATTAGGCTGCGAGTTATTTATAGTCGGTAGTCAAGGTCGGTCATTGTCCTGTGTGGGTTTAGAGAGCTGTCCAAATCCCCAAACAATTGTATATGGTTATATCCAGTTGGTGCAAAAATACCTTTTTATACCACTTCTCCCTTTAGCTACAAGCAGGAAAGAATACGTATGTATTTCAACAAAGAAAGACACGGACTCTACTCAGTTACGAAACTCGCGTAAGCAAAAGTTGTAATTAAATTAAGTAAAAATTGAAGCTATTAACAGTGAAGCAACAAGATTCTAAAATAAGAACAAATTAGAAACTAAAAACTTCACTTATCTTAGTATGTTGATATCCTTTTTCTATTTTTCTGACCCAGGTCAGAAAAATAGAAAAAGGATATCAACATACTAAGATAAGTGAAGTTTTTAGTTTCTAATTTGTTCTTATTTTAGAAAAGTTGTAATGTTGATCTATTCTGATGACTAAGAGACCACGCATGCAGTAGCGATTTATTACACAGTATGCTGACACATAAGGCACACATACAATGGGTGTTCCTTTACTGTTTCCTTCCGAGAATTTATATTAGATGCGTTCGAACAGAGCAAAGTTGAATTTTCACCACAGTGAAACAAAATTGTGCCATTTCAACGTTTTGTAAATACAACTCAACTTTGCTGATGACGTACATTTATACTGCAAATAAAGAGTTTTATACCAGTTTTTGTTTCATTAAAATAACTTAATATTTACACAAAATACAGCTGTGTATATATGAAGCACTTTTAGCGCATTTAACAATTTAAATGCTAGCAGTTCTCGGCTCACGGACGTTTTAAATGGCCATCGCTCAAGAGGTTAAGTGACAGTCTAATCCTTTAAGAGCTGGTAGCTAAGTGATGGCTTTGAAATTCCATTCTATTCTCATGGCCAGGATATAAATAAATGCCTTCCTATTTGAGTGAAGTGTAAGCATTTACAAATTAAACCAATTCTAAGGAACATCTCGAAAATGATTTAACACCACACACAAAAAAAAAAAAACATGCTTTAACGAGATATATATTTCTGTGTGGTAAGATTTCGTCTATCCCTTACGTTTTACCAGTTATGCAAAAATCATTCAGAATGAAGAGGACTTGAGGCTATTTCCAGATAATTCAATGCATAAATTTCATTTGCCATGAAAATACAACATTTTAATTAAAACTGTTGAGTCACTTTTGAAAAATAACAATTTTCAAAACTTTTCCACATAAAGCAGCAGTTTAGGGTGGAGATTTTCTTTCAAATTTTCGTGTCACATCCTCAGGATATGAACTTCAATACCAAGTTTGGCATCACTGGTCTGCTTATAGCATCACATTTTTTTGATTTAAAGTGAATCTGGCTCAATTATTTGTCATCTGAAGAGAAGCTGTTTATCAACAATGCTACAACTTTTCCTTCATCTTGTGTGACATTTAGAAAAGTGGTATGATTTTGTAAACAAGTCCTTTTTATCACTTATCTGTACTAGACCCCACAGAAATATCTTCATTTGAGAACTTTGTGCAAGAGGTGGAAATTCTCAACACTGAGTTTGATTGTAATGCCCTGTATGAAGAGTATGGGATTTTAAGATTGTGCAACCACAGATTCATATATTAGTAGAGGGCGGAAGATTGTGCAATAAGCCACAAGTTTACTGCACATTGGTTTATGTTGCTACTCTCACATGTACACAGTGTTGTTATAATCAATTTAATTTAAAAGGTGAGTCAATTACATTAAACAACACTTACATTTATAATTTTCCAAAACAAGTTCCGGAAAATTATAAATTTAAGTGCTGTTTAGTGTTATTAATTGACTCATCTTTTAAATTAAATATCTCAAAGTTTAAAATGGAGTTCAATAATATGCCTTGTTCTGTACCACGCCATGAAAAAGCATAAGAGTTTTCATAGCCACAACTGCATTTTCTTAAAAAAAAAAAAAAAAAAAAAAAAAAAAAAAAAAAAAAAAAAATAAATAAATAAAACAAAAACCTGCACCAATGTCAGCTAATTTGGTGCAGGGGTGGTGGCAATCCTACTGCCAGTATCATCAAAATGATGCTAAGGAAAGCTGTCAAAACATGGGATACTGCCCAACTATAACCAACTACTATAGTTCTCCCCAACTTGCAGTTCTTCTGTTAAAAAATCAGATGTGTTACACTCACATGACTTTCTCTGCTCTTGTACTAACTATTCTTACAAACTCTTATTCCTATATCTTCTTCGTGTTAGTAAGATAAACATTTGTACAAATTATCTTATTGCTTATTTCCTTGTAGGTGCAAGGGGAATATTAGAATACAGTAGACTTAGAGCGATAGTTAAATCTTTTAAAGCTTTGAGATCCCCGTTCTCTTTGCAAGGCTAACATAAAAAAATGAATAACAATGTTCCATTTGACAGAAGTATAAGTTCCCCAAAACTCATACAAATGGCAAGGAATATCTCCGAAATAGTTCACTCTACAAAAAAATTATTTAGACATAAATTACGTGATGTACATTGCAATATCTACATTTTTTGTACAGTAAGATTTTGTCTATCTCTAACGGTTTACCAGTTATGCAAAAGTGTCCAGAGTAAATATGAGTACAGGGCCTATAGTCAGAAAATTCAAGATATGCATTTCATTTGTCATAAAAACGTCTGAAACATATGACATTTTAATCAAAATCGTTAAGAGCCATTTTCAAGAAAATCAAAATTTTTAAAATTTTCTATGTAAAGGATAGTTTAGGGGAGACTATTTTCTTCAAAATCTTTGTGTCATATCCTTGAAAGACATTAAACTTAAATACCAACTTTTGTTTTTAGCCGACTTTTCGTTTTTGAGTTATGCTGTCCACAGACTGACAGACACACACATGGACCTTTTTCTAAAAATGCTTTTTTTTGGATTCAGGGGGTCTCAAAACATATATTTCCGGTGAAATCTCGACATCAAATTTTTGGGTGGAATACAATACTTCCTTCTACTTACCAGTAGAGAAAGTAAAAAAGTAACGGTATATCAATGTGCATCCAACAAGAAAATAAATGAAGTCTTCTTTATGGATAAAGTCACTAAAAGGGGAGATTGCAGCATTCTGTCAAGGCAAACTGTGTTGAAATGGTAGAAATGCAGATGCATAAGGAAAGAAACAGACTTTGTAAAACCAGCAGGTAGTATGCTTGTAATACAATGGGAGGTGTGGATAATGCATCAGCACATTTAAACAATCCATTGCAGTGCAAGAGGGAGAAAACATACTGTAATAAAATATATTTTCAGCTTTTGGAATTAGCATTAGAGAATGCTTTTATCCCGTTTTAATGAAAGAAAGAGCCCTCAACTTTTGTGTGGTTGTCATTAAGCAAATCATTGCCAAACATCAACAATGTGAGTTGTTGGTTGTCAGTTTGTGTGCGATTCCTCCTAATCAAGAAGCAAAATCCAACAATGATGTGCAGCAGTGAGTGCAATGCCAGAGGATGGAAGGCATTGAGGGAATCAAGATATATGTGCAAAGATTGTGGTGTAGCTTTATGCATTGATCCTCTTTTCAGAGTATTTCACAAATAAATAATGTCTCTAACATTTAGTACCACTATTTTAGTTCATTCCTTGTTCCCCACTTAGTCCTTCAATATGCAGTATTAGCTTTATTTATATGTGAATTCAGTAAAAGCAACATTTAAGCATATTACACCACATATTTGGGACTTTAATCTCTGCTATTCAGGAAAGCTTTTAAAAAGTTTCATTCTTACGATCAACAATGTATCTAACTGAATGTTTCAATCGGGGAGGGAGGAAAAAAAAAAGAAAGAAAAGACCCATACATACTGATGGCATCAAATAATGCTACAAACTTAACTTTATTTGTATTTCTTGTGAAGAATAGTATTCTTCCAAAATGAATGTTATCACCCTAGCTCCACTATTTAGAAATAATCTTAGAAAAGTTGATTTTATGGAGACTGTTTACTGATGCATTAGTAAAACAAGTAAAGAGGTCAACTTAATGGTAAATTTTAAAGGAAAGATAATACAGGAAGGAAAACAAGCTGGTGGTATGCTTTCTGTGTGCATTTAGCACCATATCCAAATTATGTCCATGATTAAGTTGGTAGTTGTTGGAGTTGATTGTTACTAGCTGCAAGGAATTCGGATACTGGTAATAAATGGTTTTAGAGCTGATTGTTGAATTCTTATAAATTATTTTGTTTAGTGTGTTTTATTACTAATTTTTTTATTTCACTTTGCAAGGATAACAGAATGCAAATGCCAGGTAGTACAATTTTGACATACAGCAACAAAAGAGTGGCCTATTAAGATATCTTGCTGAATATCATTTCAGATGGTAATATGCTAGAAAGCCTAAAATGCGTACATTTTTTCAAGTTGCTGCTTTACATTATTTCCCAGCCTTAGGTGAGGAATATTGCAATATGAAAGGATACGACAAGTGATTAGCTTTAGCTTGTATTATTTCCTAGAAGAAGCTTCTTTTTCTGGACTTAACAAATTTAGGGATTTTAAAACAAAGTTGCTCTTACACGCAATAATCATTGTCCAAAATTATCCTATTTAAAGCATTCACTGTATATATCTGATTTGCAAATGACACTGCAGATAGTAAAAGCAGGTACTTACATGTCTTCCACAGTAATGTCTTTCAAAATCTGACAATAGTCAACATTCCAAACTGCTTGGTCATCCCAAACTTTGGATGCTAATAGAATGGCTCCCAATACGATACGCTTCCAGTTGGCTGGTGTAATATCAATTTCCGCGAATGTGAGGAGCCTGCATTGTACACATTTTTTTATTAGGTATGCCCTATGTGCGAAGATAAAATAGCACAAAAGACATTGATAATAGTTGAAAAATGGATAATGTACCTTTCCAAGTATACAAGTGTGATGATAGCACATTCAGCTGTTAACTGTGCTGCATTGAACAAAGTGCGAACAAATTTATAGATCTGGCGATGTTCTGGATTATGTTTATCATAATCATCTGCAACACCATCCCTCTGAAATACAAAAAATTACATGATAAATCCCAACAATTTTCTGCTTTTAACAGAGTTATTTAAATGCATTAGAAATATTACAAAAGTATCAAATTTAGAATAAAATTCAATTTCTTAAGAGCAATTTTAATATCAGTTTGACTTTAATGAAAACCAAAAACTCTCCTTTTACTGAATAAAGCATTAAACAAATCCTTCTAGGAAAACATGTATATAATTACAAGGTTGAAAGATACTAAACACATCCTTTCTAATGTATGCTGTTTACAACAAAAATTGCTATGCCCTTATCCAAGCACTTTATTATTATTGTGTGAAATGTTGAATTTATGTGCAAAAATTAATGGAAAAGTGAAGTATTACATGCTCCACATATGGCATTTAACAGTGTATTAAAGTGACGTGCACCTATGTCTGTCCTGTTCATCGCAAAATACATGGAAACAATAAGGAAATAATGAAGCTATCAACAGTGAAGCAACAAGAGTCTAAAGTAAGAACAAATTAGAAACTAAAAAAACTTGGAATATTACTAAGATAAGTGAAGCTTTTAGTTTCTAATTTGTTCTTACTTTAGATACATGGAAACAAGTTGATATTTCAGTAAAAATGGGCTCTAAATAAGTATTTTCCCCCACAATTACATTAGTTACTGGAAGCCAGCAGCTATTCAACTGGTTGTCAGTTGGAAAATTATACAATATATTCCTTCCTTTTGGAGTTGCTTACTTCTGTAACTTCCTCTTATGCTCACCATTTTATCAAATCTAGTATCAAACACAGCCAAATCCATTCACCTAATTTTTTGGATAATGGCAAAATAATGTCCAGAATAAACCATTCTCCAAAGTAATTTCAACGTTAAAATGTTAAATGAGCCATTAACAAGAAATTGTGGAATATAAAGTAGTTCAGGAATATGGTTTTTTAAATATTTCAGAAATAAATTTGAGGAAAATTGGATGTGGTGGGGTTTTGATTCCAAACTGGGATTTAGTGGTTTCTGAAACTGAAAAATTAAAGATTTTAAATTATGTGCAATACTAAACGAGGTTCAGTTACTTGCGTAATATAAAAAGGATTTTTTTAATGAATTTAGTTATCTAAATAGTTTTAATACCCACAAAAGCAGGCGTCGCTTGATTACAATACAAATCAAAAGCATTATTTGAAATATGACTCCTGGATTTTTAAACTTTTCTTTCATTTTACATTACATTTGTGTGTTTCTTCCTCTTGAGCTACTTTGTCTTCATTTTGAGGTCCTAGATATTCTTGGTTTTCTAAAGCAGAATAAAATTGAACCAGCTCACTGTTGCGCCATTCTTCTCAAAAATGTTTTGTTATTTTGATGCATCACATACCTTGTCAGAAGTACACCTCTTTAAATTTTGTGGTCTAATGTTTAGATTAGTATTAGTGATGAGCTTAGCCCTACAACCTGCAATTCAATTCAATTAAAAAAAAAAAAAAAAAAAAAAAAAAAAAAAAAAAAAAAAAAAAAAAAAAACCACAACAACAACCTTCAATCACAAAAATGTTAGGTCTCTTTCTCTTTCTTTTTTGGGTTAAACTTAAAATGCCACTGCCCACATTTCTTAAGCACTTTTTCAGTTGCAGATTTCCAATAGTGATCAGGAATATTTACTTTGAATACTGCCCCACAGTTTTGGATAATTTCTTTATCCTCTTCCAGCTGAAGCTTCTTCATCCTCTTCCTTTTTAGGGCTTTTTTCAATTAAGTCAAACACTCGATCTGGTGGAATGAAAGAACATTCAACTATCGGATTGGAAGTGTTCTTCCTACATAATCAACTTGTCCAGAAGAATCAATTACAGGCTAATTTCCCATGTAATTAGTATGAGTATGTTTTATTTTTTTTTTCATTTTTTGTGTGCATGCACTCCCATCCATAAAACACATAACCACTGTTTTCTCTTAAAACTCAGTGTTTATTCTGATGACAGAGACGGAAGAATTATGCTTGCATCTTCAGGAAAGTCACTTTCACACCATGTGTAGCCAGCAGTACTTTCATTTGCTGAACTGGGAAGTCAAGGAAGGCATTGACTGGCCAAAAGGGATTTGGTAGACTTTGAAACTAAAAATGTCAATATAGGTGCTGGATTTGGCAGATATTGATACTCAGTCTTACCATGTATTTTAATAAGATGTGTTAGGTTTTGCTCTCACGTCATGGCTGCATTGAATTCCTTGAGGTAAAATCTATCAGAAGCAATGTATAACTCAGTTTGGCCAAAAAAAATGGATGTGGTGGCTTTTGAAACTAAGTGTTTCACATACTAGGGAAGTTTATTAGATCCACTATTTTCTTTTACACCTCCCCAAATGACCTAGTTGTCTATGGGCCTTTAAACATTGGCGGCGCCGTGGCCGAGCGGTTAGCGCGCTCGTCTACCACCTAGGCGGCCCGGGTTCGATCCCAGGGACCCGCATGTGGTATTCGTGGTGGACGAAGCGGCGTCAGGGCGGGTTTTCTCCGGGTACTCCGGTTTCCCCCGCCATCTCATTCCACCGATGCTCCATCTTCATGTATCATCAGTGTCACCGCCTGCGGTGCCGTAGTAGTAAAAGCGGGCGTTAAACACTACAACAACAACAACCTTTAAACATCACATCAATATTTTCTCTATCTTCATTCACACCTCTTTTAATCTTACTTTTCCTAAATATTTTCCTGCTTTCTCCACATATTCATCTGATCTTGAATTAAAAATGTTCCTAACTTATAGCTCTAATAGAAAAATCTCTCAATTTGTTGAGTATTAAAAACTCTCTCCCTTTTTCCATACCATTACATCCCAATATATAGTGCCAATTTTCGCAATTTACTACATTCCACCCATCTCTTCTCCCTTTTCCTCCCTATCATGACAGATTCACTACATCTGTCCTTGCCCCTGCATACTCCATTCTGGCCTCTTGTTGCATACTTAGATGTATTTTTCTCTCTCCCATTCCATTTTTAAAAATCTAATCTATGACCTTTTTCCATTAAAAACTGCCTACAATATCTTGCTTTTCCACATCCCTCATCCTTGTTTTAATTTCCTTTCATAAACCTTTACCATTCCTATTTTCTCCAATGTTATTTGTATTTTGTGCATCCAAGTTTCTTTTTCCTCCATTTTCTTCTGTAAACCATGCTTGTTTTAATATACTATTTTCCTCCAATAAATTTATTTTGAACCAGTATTTAATTGCTCTTTCTACCATTTTATCTTTCACTCCTGCTCTCCCTAATTCGGCCGGTGCTACTCCATTTGGTGAGCTTCTTGGTAACACCAATATTATTTTACAAAACTTCCTGTGTATTACATCTACATTTTCCCAACTTTTTTCCAGCCCCCATATCTCTGCCACAAGTAACATCCTTGCTTCTACCACTGCACTGTATATCTAGCCACATAATTTTCATTTAGGAGGGGAGGGGGAGAGAGGTTGAGCAAGTGAGTAGCATTTAAGGACCAATTGACAACAGGTCATTAGGGGGTGAGTGAGTGTGTTGGGTTTAAGGGCCCGTCGACAACTTGGTCATTAGGGCCCTTTTCATTTCTAACACTCTGTACACACATGCTCTAATTACCTATATTGATTGTTTCCCCTTTCTGAATAAGTTTTTCTTCTGTTCATCCCAATCCCCTACACTGTTGAGCCTAGCCCCTAGGTAGTCAATTTTCCTCACTACTTCCATCTCTGTTCCAACAGTTTATATCCTGCCTTAAAGATCATGAGTTTACCAATTTATGTTCCTTTTCCACTCACCTTACAACCCCTCTCTCAAAAACCCACCCCCCTAACCTAATCTCAATTGAAGAGAAAGCATATGACACGATGGTTTGATTGTAACCTAAAGACCTACGTTTAACTTTTACTCATTATTTACTTACTGCAGCGAAGTTCTTGTAACAGCAAACACAGAAAAGATTCAAATCTTTCAAAACCAAAGTCTGAGATTAATTACAGGTGCTATCAAAACCACACCAATAGCAGCTATAGAAATACTAACCAACCAATGCCCCATTGAATATGAAATAGAAAAAGAGGCTCTTATTCAACACGAAAAGTTGATCAGACTCCCATTCAATACATGGCACAAGAGAAATTTTACACATACACTAAAGACTCAGGAGAGCTTTCTTTCCAAAATTCAAGGCATCAAGAAGAATGTATACCTACCTAATTCAAAGGAAAACTTCATATCTAAAGTCAATCCGACACAAACATTAAGACATCACATATTATTTACACCTGACAGAAGAAGTTAAGAAAAGTGATACTCCAACTAGTGTTCTAAAACTATTGGCATTAGAGACAATCCATACTAGATTTCCAGAACATGAGTGGCTCCATATTTATACTGATGGATCATTAATATCAAACCAAGATGGAGCAGGTGCTGGAGTCACATGTCACCTCTTTTCCTATTACAAATCTTTAAGTTATGGAACTACAAACTTTGATGGAGAAATTGAAGCAATTCGAATGGCCCTACAAAATCTTTTGTACAGAATTTCACATTTTCAGCAAGCAGTTATTCTCTCAGATTCCAGGGCAGCAATTACAGCAATTACTTCCAAGTTGTCACCAAAAAAACCAAACAATTATAGAATGTTGGAAAATCCTTACCCATCTAACAGCGCTTCAAAAACACCTAGTCTTCCAATGGATACCAGCTCACTGTGGACTGAGTGGTAATGAGAAAGTTGATTTTCTTGCAAAAAAGGGTACCGGCAATGTGCAGAAATCTATAGTTAATCTACCATTTTATGCAGCTAAAAGATTAGTCAACTCTGAATTCAAAAACATTATTGAAAAATATTACTATGAAAAATCAAAAAATAAAAGATGGGAACTACCAAACATTCAAACAGTAATTCCTGAGTATCCTCGAAAATCAGCAGTTGCAACCTTCAGGTTGATTACAGGACATGATTGTCTGGCAAAACATTTAAACAGAATTGGGATATATTCTTCACCACTCTGTCCTCTATGTGATCTGCAAGAGGAAATGGATTGAGACCACCTTCAAATATGCCCGGCCACTTCTAATGCCCCATCCATCAGTGAAAAATATTGGAGAGCAAGAGGATTAATGACTTCATTGTCAGAAATCCAGCATTAGCTAACAACAACTTTTACTCAAATGAGGCTAGAGTCTAATGTGTCATAAAAGTTGCAAGAGATGTTAACATTTGCTTAGTAATGCATTAAATTAATCTGCATATCCCCCGCCCCCTATCTTCTGTTGGCATCCCTATCCAACCTTGCTGCAAATGGACTCTAGCACCAAGATCAGAAATTTATCTTTCTGATTAAGTAAGAATGTCAAGAGATTTGTTTCCTTACGGTCAAAGGATGTAATTTCTCATCAAATATCTCCAGCTGACGATGAGAGGTTCGATTTTTGATATGGTAATAGATGGCAAGAGCTACACACTTGACTGTATTTTTTAAATTTGGCTGCGAGACTGTGCTGTCATCTAAATAAATTGTTGAACAGGAGCTGCTTTTCTTCAATGGACGAACATCTACCAACTGAAAAAGAGAGACATATAACTGATAAGACACTAGCAATACTTAGAAGTATGGTTCTCCAGTTATTTTCCTTTTTATAATAGAATGGATATCTTATGCATAAATGATCAGGTTCCGATACTAAACATTGAAAATTCTTTTTGAGAGTTATTTTACTTTCTGCTTTATACATACATGATTTTGGCTCCTCTTCCTGACCATTCCATCTGAAAAATCAAAAGAGAAGGCGAATACAATTCAAGTATGCCAGACATTCAAAATTTGCACATAATACTCTATCACATTTGTTTATTCACTTAATAACCACCATCTTATAAACAATCCCCAAATAACCTTAAATAAACTGCACAAATGTATTTACAATGGACAATCCTAATGCTTCCAATTCCAACATTTTGTCAATTATTAGTACAGATTTGTGGCCCCCTGACCTAACCCCCTACAATTTCTATCTCCGGGGTAACTTAAAACAAAGTATATAAGACAAACCCACACACTCTGGAAGAATTAAAACAATATCTGCCAGGAAATTACCAACATTTTTCAACATGAACTATGGCAAGTGATGGATAGTTTCCTAAAGAGGTGCCAAAAATGTATGGGTGACTGTAGCCAGTTTCAGCATCTCCTTTTATAAAGTTGGTAAGTAAAGCCTTTAAAAAATGTTGTATGTTTCATCCACACCTTCCCATAACAGCAGACGGCAACAGGAGCCAAGGATGCAGACAGGCAAAACACCATGGAGTCGGTTTGGAAGCTTTTGTTCTCCTGTTACAAAAAGTTGGCGATGAAAATGACAGCTACCTAGAGACATATCACTGTATCTTCTGTAGTACAATAAATATTTTAAATTTTTTGGGGTTTTGTTATTGGGAATTGAATTGACCTGAATTAATACCAAAGAGGCTTCTTTATAACATTTGGTACATTTGTTGATATTAATATTGTTCAAGGAATCTTACACACAGCTGCTTCATGAAAGGGTTCCACTGGTCTCGTTTAGCCATAATCATCTGTACTCAACAATTAATTCTTCAACACTACCTATACCATTAGTGTTTTTGTTGATAAACTTATTGGTAAACAATCTCACTGAAGCAGAATTTTACCGGTCTGTGCTTCTAAGGGAGGAAGTTTTTGAGTTGACACTAGGGTCCTTTGGGATCCTATAAAAAGAACTGGAGAGTCAGTAAGGAACTTTCGGATATTCTTTAGAAAGAGTCCCATGAGAGTTTCGTCTGTAAGTCCCACTTGGCAGTGTGAGCGAATTCTTAAGAAAGTTGCCGAAGTTGCAGTGTTAATTCAGTGCTGCCAACAGCACCATTTCTCCATTAATTTGTTGCCAATCTTAAATTTGAATGTTTTAGCGGGACCCGGCAGTATGCTAGTGAACTTGTTAGAAGTTGCGAGAGTGCCACGACTTGCTTCATTAGCATAGTAGATTTAGCACCTTTGTGTTATAATGAGGAAGAATATACAATTCCTCTACGGCGAGGGCCTGCTGAGAACCCGAATGCTATGCAGGGAATGTGATGCCATGCTACACCCCATAACAAAAATTAATTAGTGTTAATTCAGCACTTCCGGTGGAGTTTTTTTTAGTGGGTAGTGCCCTAGGGCGAAGCCTACAGTCCCCCATCTGTGCCATCCCAGCACATGGGGCTCCATAAATGGATTTTTTCTCCACTCGAAAATAAAAAAAAATTAAATGAGCCAACATTTCATGGACCCAGTAACAAGGCAATAACGGTGTTACACAATAATGCACATAACACTAGTATGGAGTCGCGCTAGTGATGTATCTGTGTGGGCAATAACGATAATGTACACAACAATTGTATGGCGGTGTACATTAGCTGACGCGCGCGCAAGTGTTTAGTGTGAGACAGAATATTAGAAGACCCCAAAAGAAAATCGTTTATGTGAATATTTGTTAAAAGTGTAATTTGTTTTTTGATGTTGGTATGAGTTGGTTAAATGACGAAAACATGTTGCAAATGTTCATTGTTAAGAACAACTAAGTTAGTTTAAAGACGTCATAAATATTTCCATATTTGATTTTAATATATATGTATAAATATTAGAATTATATGTGTTCCATAATAAAAGTAAGGGAGGATGGTTAGGGATCGCTTCCCTAACAAGAAAGAACTATTTGATGGATGCATATGCTGATGTATACGAAAAAGGCGGTGTCACGTGAGGTGATGCCATAATCTTCCCACTAGCGTGTGTGTATTGAAGGTGAATGATCGCGTTGATGTAACGTGTGAACATCGTAGAACATTTATCAGACTTTCATCAAGCTTTTGTTCCACTTTAAATAAAAAAGTGAAAAGATTTAAATCATTTAGAACGGTGCTAAGAGGAATTATTTAATGTAAAATATCGAAAAAGTGTTAATAAAATAATACATTGTGGTGAAGAAACATCGTGTGATTTTTCATTCCATCCGTTACCACGCCCTGAGATCACAAAGATTTCAATAGCTCAAAGACACAACGAAGCATAATTATAAAAACTGCACCAAGTGTGTTGGCAACAAAAACTAGTGTGGTTGAAAAAGCAATGCTGGCAAATATGAAAATCGTCTGCTAGTGACACGGCGCAACTTAGTGGCGATTCTGCTGACGACTGTCAGGACATGCGTAGTAAGTAGCTTCAGACCTAGAATTTGGTTGGCAAGTGCTACATACTCTTTCTAAAGAAGAGCCGAACTTTCCTTAGCTGACCATAGGCATATTTACTTTGATCTTGCAGGAAAAGGAAGGGCACATCCTAACTATTGCCCCCCCCCCCCATTTTTTTAACGTTGTTGCAGTAAGAGAGCAGCCTAAGCCTGTCAAGGGGAAAGAGCAACAGTAGATTCAACTCCAGATACAGCTTTGATGAAAGTTGATTTCTCTGAAAAATACACATGTTTAGCACAGCATGAAATTCCAAGTGCCCATCAGGAGCAGAATCAAGTAGGACTACTTACAGCTGCAATCCGGTATTCAGGATCTTCATTCATACGTCATAGTCTCTGATGTTCTGGACCATTAAAAAACCACTGTGATTGGCTACATTGATAGAAGAACTCTCACCACCAGTTGCAAAGGTTAACATCTGGTTAGATAGACTAGTCCTCAGCTCAAGAACATGTTCATTAGTAAAATATTCCAGACAGGTCCCCCATTCGGATCTCCGGGTAGGGACTACTTTGTGGGTCTTAACACTTTGAAAATATTACAATGGAATGCTTGAGGCATGTCCACAGCAAAGAAAAAAATGGATTACAATCATCTTCAAAATTGTCCATCAGTTCTCAAGATACAAAATAATTATGAAAAATATTGGAGTGTAAGAAGACTAATGACTTCATTGTTAAATGTCGGGTATTAGAAAACAACAACAGAACAGGTTCATTGCAGAGGCAATAGAATATTTTGCCAGAGGCCATGGGAACTATTTTCCATAGGAAGGACTGCCTATCAGTGGAATTGGTGGAGTGTCAAGTTTGGATGAAAGTAAAAAATGGAAAGTGCATTGTGAATAATGCTTCAGACTTTAAGGCAGTAGAGCATTCAACAAGTTTTGTTATGATGATAGATCAAGAATTTTTCCAAGAGAAGTAATATAGTTCAGTTTATACAAAATTTTAAACCCATTCCCTAATATTAGAAATACACATCACCTACAAATTCATCATAATTATACCATAGGATACACAACAATATTGGAAGCTAAGTCATGGCTGAAAAGAAATGATCATAAACTGAAATTCAAACAGATGATTGGGGAATAGTAAATTACAAAGGATCATTATTTCTGGGTGTTGTTACTGACGTAGTTGCTAAAGAATTTAAGGTTAATGTGAAAGGGAAAAAAAAAGGGTGGTCAGAACTATGGAAATAGCCTGATCATGTATCCATTTTGTAGTTACTGATATGCATGATTAACGTAAAATGTTCCCGTATCTTTTGCATAGCTCCTACAAAAATATAAAACTTACACCACATTAGCAGAGCAGAACGTTTCATTTTCATAATAGACCATAAGCTTGTCTATCTGTAATGTAATTTACCTGCAACATCTTTCTTTCTTTACGCATTACTAATGGTGATGCGCTAAATGTTTTTATGTCTCTTTTCTATATCAGTAATATTGTATAATAAAGTAGAAACTCTTGCACTTCAAGTTATTGTTTAAAACTGTCAATTCCTAATGTAAGTTACCATGGAATGACCCCATTTCCTTAACACAGCAAAAATCAGAAGAAACAGAACCAAGCCAAACTTAACTGCACTTAAAATTCTACAAAATAAATTGCTTGACATGGACCTTACAACTCCAGAGAGATAGAAAAGATTATTACAGCAAAACCTCTCATGATTGGGATCAGATAAGTACCAAATTGTTAAAATATTGCCTACCAGAGTTAAGCCTTTTAGTCATATGTGCAATAATTCTCTTCTCTCAGGGATATTTCCAGAAAAAAAAAAAAAAATAAATAAAACAATCGTTAAGCCTCTATACAAAAAAGGGAACAAAGGCTTGACTTCCAATTATAGGCCCATCTCACTCTTAAAACCCTTTCTAAAGTAATGGAGAAAGCTGTATACAACAGGGTTATAAAATACATGGAGTTGAAACATCATCCCAGTTCAGATTTAGGAGGGGGGGGAAGTCAACATAAAATGCTACATAACTTCCGAGGATAAAAAGTAACTACCATTAGGAATATTTTGTGACTTGAGCAATTTGATAGCAAAGATCACAACCTCTTGCTGCAAAAGTTAAACATTTTATGGTTTCAATGATGCCTATATAAATTGAGACCTTACTTTACAGATATAGGGTGGACCATTAAGAATGTCAGTTTTTAACTTTTGAACGAAACACTATCTTGATGAAATGTATCATATATCAATACAGAGGATACATGGTGCCATTAAGTAAGGAAACATGAAAGTATGAAAAATTACATCTGGCACGTGTCCCCAATGATTTGCTCTGCATGTTACTCTATCAATGAAATATGTCATCACCAGGAACTGGATTTTGACATCTCTTTTTCCTTATACAGTATGCATTGCTCTCAAGTGTTAAAATCCTGAACACGAAACACTAGCCATAAAAATACTAATTTTATTGGGCATTTTTGTGTTATTTTCTGTCTTTGAAGTTTTAATTCAGTTTTTAACCTTTTTTTTCCTTCACATTTTACTTCCTTTCTTAGTCCTTTTAGCAAAGCATTACATTAACTAAACTCAGATTATTTAAAATGTATTTTTAATCTAAGCAAATAAAGAGATATTTAATCAGTGGGTTGACAATGTATACGTTGGAAGTCAGTTTCTTACCAATACTGCATATTATTGTCGCAGCAAGCAGTTCTATTTCCAATGTGCCATTTAACAGTGTGCAAGTTCAATTTCCAATGTGCTGCTCCACAATGTGCAAGTTCAAAAGCAAGCATTTATCCATTATTTTCATTGTCACAGATTTTGTTATCCAGATTTTCTGAGAAGGAAATTTGGTGTTCAGTTCAATTTTCATAGTTTTACTCAACCATGCCTAAAATAAATCTATCTAAATCTTGTCATTTAAGACAGATTGTATCTGAATTTGGAAATGTTTTCTCTACAGATGGAGAAGTGTCATTTTGTAAGATATGCAAAAGAAAGGTATCAGTTCAGCAACATGTGGGTTGCGATAAGCATATATGGGCAGTGATACCTGCAAGGAAGAAGAAATCTACTCAACTTTTACTGCAATAAAATATATCCATGAAGGAGAATAAATCATCAGATTTTTACAGAGACTTCTGTGAGGCATTATTTTCTGCAAATATCCCATTTTGGACACTGAACACTGCTAAATTGAAGAACATTCTAGAGTTACATTTCTGACGTCCTATCCCAGACGAATCAACTCTTCGGAAGAACTGCCTCTCACAATGTTGACACCATTAGCAAGATATGGAGAAAAGTATATGGAAACATTTTCATATCCATTGACAAAACCAGTGGTGTAGAAAATCATTACACAGCTAACGTAATCATTGGTATGTTGGAGATTAACAGACCAGGTGAAGTGTTTCTGCTTATGAGGTGTTAGAAATTGTTAATCACTCCACAATTTGTACTCTTTGAAAAATGTACATTTTTTATATTCCCTGAAGGTACCAGGAATATCTTACTTTTTAGGAATGATGCAGCTCCAAACATTGTGAAAGCAGCAAAGTCAATACAGGCTTTTTACCTGAAAATGGTGCACATTACTTAGTATACGTTATGCTTAGGGTGGCAGAGAAAGAGCACATTTTTCTCAAGTGGATTGCCTAGCGTCAAAGATGAACATTTTGTCAAGGCTCCCTTTCACAAACTGCTCTTCAAGTCCATGACTCCTGGTATTCCACCACACCAGAACTTGTCATCACCCGATGGAGCACCTGGATAGATTCAACAATTTATTACTGCGACCATTTCCAGATGGTGAAATGCGTTATCGAAACATTGAATCCTAACAGTTTTACTGCAATTGATGCAGCTAAAACACTGTTTTCAAACAGTTAAATTGAAGGGCAGCTAGCCTCCATAAAGGCAAATTTCAGTTGCTTAACAGACAACTCCAATACAGCGTTTGAGGGCTAGGGCTCCCTGGCTCAGCCCAGGGCTTTGACCGCTACAGCTGTGATGATGTCAGGCCTTCTTTGACTCCCACCGGCGTCCGGTTCGTTAATGCTCACTTTTAAGGTGACTCCTTGTGCATTCATTCAGTGTTTGTGACCCTGTGTAACTATTGTATGCAAGAATGAAAAGAGGTGCTTTGACAGCTGTGTCAGGATTTAACCCATCTTGGGAGGGTCTGTATTTTGTTACTCGATCTGATGAGAACAATGTTCAATATGCCATACCTATGTACAGGCAAAAACGTATAACATTAAGTGTCACTTCTACGTTAACCATTCTCATACCCACGCTGATATAGGCGAAGAAAGAAAGGAATTAATAACGAAACTAAAGGCCGAAAGGGCGTCTTATCAGGTTAGTATAATTTCAACAAATTAATCACTCTTAAAGGAATTTTAAATCATTTCATTGCTATAGTATGTTTTTTAATAATAATTGTCAACAATGAATAAGAATTAACTGTTTTGTTAAGGATATGCATCTGTGTAAAATAGCCAAAGATCTCCAAAAGTGACAAAAAATGGGTTTTTGTTTTATCAAATAGTATAAAACTTCTGCTTTATTTTGATATACTTTTTATAGCCTTACAGCCGTTTAACTGATTGCCTGTAAGTGGTCATGTCCATTTATATCAGTACAGTTTCATTATCCTTGCTACCACTCCAAACTTAGTTTTCTCATGTTTTTATTTTTAGCACTGTTTGCTCTATACAATGCTCCACACGATGCAGTTTTCAGTGCCTACATATGCATAAAAGTTGGTACATTAGAAGAAAATGAGATAATTTTTTCGTAACATGAATAACTTCGGAGTTATTAAATATTAAAGTTTATATTTCGAAATTTAAATGGGGAAAAAATGAATTCAAACTTTAACATTTACTTTTATACAAACTAATAAGAAAATTAAGAAATTATCTCATCAATTTGCTAACATTCTATTAATGAACATAAATAAAAATTATGAAGTGCTTCAAATCAAAATTGCATCATGGGGAACCATTTATAAAAAAATATTTAAAAAATCATAATAATGATATCTTAGCAACCAATTTGACTAAATGTATGAAATTTGGCAGATTTACTCCTCATTATACAGTGATAGTTGTGTTATAATTCCAAACCAATACAATAAAAACTATGGATTTTCAAAACTTCACAGATGGCTATCCTTAAAGAATTGCTTTTACGATTATGTACTCGTATGTCCTCGTTTGTACAGTGCAAACATTTTCCCCTTTCTTCAACAGAATATTGCACCATATTCAGAGAGAGCTGTCCAGGCAAGCTATACTGTTGCACTAAATATTGCCAAAAGTAGCCGGTCATTTACAGATGGACATTCTGTTAAGGAGTGCATGATTTAAATGTCGGAGATCCTGTGTCCTACCCTTAAGTCTCTCTCCACAAACAATCTCTCGCAGCGTGTTGGAACTAGATGCTGATGTGAAGCAACAACTGCGGAAAAGATGCCAAGTGTACGTATGTTTCTCTTTAGCCGTAGACGTAAGCATTGACATTGGGGACACAGCTCAATTAGCAGTGTTTGTGAGGTTGTGAGGCTTTGACAACAAATTGAATATGACTGAAGAATTACTTGACATCGTTCCTTTACAAAATACCACTACAGGAGAAGATATACTTAGTGCTATAGAACAGATACTTGAGGAAATGCATTTGGCTTTAAATAAACTTTGCTATGTTACTACGGATGGGGCTACTACTATGCTGAGTGAGGGGGCAAGGGTTTGCTGGTAGAATGAAGAGGGCAGTTTCAGCTGCTGGATATCCACCAATCACAGTTGTGAATTGTATTTTGCATCAGGAACAACTTTGTGCAAAAGCAATTCGTAACTTCAAGTCTGTGATGACTGTAGTCACGCGATGTGTGAACTTTTGCAGACGGCAAGGCTTAACCATCGTCAATTTAAAGGGTTGTTACTTGATTGTGAGGCTAAGTATCATGACATACCATTTTACTGTGATACTAGGTGGCTAAGTTCTGCTGAAGTGTTAAACATATTTTTTTTCCATATTAAAGGAGATTGACCTATTTATGGATATGAAGGGGTCACCTGAACCTCTTTTGAGTGATGTAAACTGGGTTGCTGACCTTGGATTTTTAACTGATATTACGACTCATTTGAGTTATTTAAATGTTTCTTTACAAGGCAAACATTTTGTTGATCGGTGCTATGTGGGACAGAGTTTGTGCTTTTAAGATGGAACTGTCATTGTTCGAAAAACAATTATTGGACAAAAATCTTGACGAATTTCCACCTCTAAAGACATATGACCTGTCCCATGTAACATTGATAGTTACTGTGAAGCTCTTAGAGATATACAGAAACAATTCGAAAATTGATTTACAGGTTTCCAAGATATGATGCCTGAACTAAACATATTTATGACACCCTTTTCAGTTAATGTTGAGCAGTCTCCAACAAAATTACAAAGAGAATTGATAAGGCTTCAATGTGACACAATTTTGAAAGACAGGTATTACAATGTTCCAGGCGGCCTTCTTGTATTTTATCAGAACTTGGAACAATAGTTTACACGTATTCATGCAGTGACACGCAAGTTTATTTCTATGTTTGGCTCTACATACTTGTGTGAGCACATAAGAATAAAACTAGGTCATAATTGTCAAACGTTGCGTTGGAAGCAGTGTTATACATTCATTCTGTTGACTCAGGGGTCTCCGTGTAGGGGATATGTGAATAGCGACCACAAGGTACCCAAGCTGAGCAGAACATTACTTCCACTTACTGGTGTTTTGCTCCTCACTGTAACTTTTCTATCTTTTGGTCATCTCTTGTTCTCTTCCGACCCCGATGCTATTAGGGTTCCCGAGGGCTAGGGAGTCTTTATTTTTCCAACCTCTCCATTTCTCTCTAAAATCTTAACCCCTAACATGCTGACCTGTCATGGCATGTAATACGTTCTCTGATTGGTGATCAGAGGATATGGTCGGTGAATTTATTTTGATAATTCTCCCGGTCAGGTCAGTGAGACCAGTAAACCAACAACAGGTGTGGTCCTCCAGACATTCTGGGGGTTGTGAGAGAGCGATGTGACCGCCAAAACATAAAAATATGGTGCTCTCTAAAAAGCGGTTACTATTACTGCTATTGCTCTCTTCAATATCATCAGTGAAAAATATTGGAGAGCAAGAGGATTAATGACTTCATTGTCAGAAATCCAGCATTAGCTAACAACATCATTCATTCTGCTCAGACAATTTTACCTGATATAACTAAGTTGGTGAAATCAAAAAATTGTCAGGCGTCATCCTAAGCATGGAATAAAGAACAAATTAATTGTGTTGTAATATTGTGAAATACCTGGTTGAATTGTTCCTCTGTCTCATACAATATGCTGTGCTATCCCTACCTCTCTCTACCTTTCTAGAGTGCCGTGCTCTGAACGCCGTTAACTTGGGCAAAATGACAAACGGCACGGCCCAGTTAGCCCTCATAGTCCAGGGCTGCCCACTTGGACTGGTTGGCTTAACACAAGGAATCATACGTGCACAGGAGAAAGGTCTGGAAAGTTCAACTTTGGTTAGCAAAATTGCATCTGCTACATCTTTAAAAAGTGTAGGGGGAGAAATTGGAAGAAGAGTATCTAAGAAAGTGGAAAGTGTTCTTGGTAAAAACTCTGGATATAAAACTTAGTGTAGTATTTCTGAAGTGCTAACTGATGAAACATTTAATACTTCCTACATTGAAGGATATCTTACTTCCAGTGATTTAGCATATTTCAAGTATGCTCCAGTTGTATCAGCAGATGTAGAAAGGAGTTTCTCAGAGTACAAAAATCTGCTTTCCGACAACAGGCATTCCCTAACCTTTGAGAACTTGCACATGCTGCTGACTATCTGCTGCAATAATTCTGAATAAGGTAAAAATTTTTTATACATTCATCTTCCTGGAACATATAAATTCACGAGTTTAAATTATTATTAATTCTTAATTCCAGTTACAGAAGTAAGAATGTGCTGTCCTCTCATATTCTGAAATGAAGACAGTGAAGTAATTTTTTTAATCAGTTTATTGACCTTTTTAGAAATTTTTAGGTCATCAAAACCCAAGCCCTGGTCATCACCTTCAGACTGATGTGAATCTCTTCCGTCAGTTGTGGAATTGTTCTCAGATTACTTTTATAAACTTGTCATTTCAAACACCCCAAAAGAAAAAGTCGCAAAATGTGTTAGGTCACATAACTTTGCTGGCCAGTTCTGATCTTACGTTTCTCCATTGCAAATGCCCCGTTGGTTTGAGATGTTGAATTAAATGAATTTTTATAGGCGTGAATATGTCACAATTCACTGGAAAGAGCTTTTCACAATGCCCAACTATTGTGAACGACTACAACTTTATTTTTGTGGACTCATGGCAACACTATCATGCACAACCGTGATGTTCTTATCAGACTGTCTGGAATGAGAGCACACTGGAGTTGTGATGTCTGCAATCGAACCTGTCGTCTCAAATTTTGTCATTAACCTATGAACGTTTGACTCAGGTGCATTATGGGTGGTGCCTTGGCCAAGCAGTTAGACTGTTCGCCTACCACCTAGGCAGCCCGGGTTCAATCCCAGGGACTCACATATGGTATTTGTGGTGGACAAAGCAGCATCTGGGTGGTTTTTATCCAGTTTCCCCCACCACTCATTCCACCAATTGCTCCATCATCACCTTTCTATTCATCGATTTTGCCAGCATTTCATATCATCCTCTTCCTCACTATCATACCTGGTGCTTAGCTCACCACCCACTTTCAGGTCTTCACTCTGTCTGGTCCATTGGTTCCTCTGCTCCCCGACAGGTGTCTGACCTTAGGCACTGGCTTGTAAGCCCTACATAAGGGGAGGTTAATCAGTTAAAGAAGAGCAAGGTACATCATGACGACAGAGCCATACAAATCTTCCACACAGTTTCTGCGTAACATTCACTGGATGCGTTTTCACAATAAATATCTGTTGTGCTGCAAAGTGTTCCATGATAATTAATAGCAAGAAACACTGATTACAGAACATGTAATTGAAATGCTCCCTAACAATAAAACAGCAGTGTGCAATTAAAAGCTGGCATTCTTAATGGTCCACTGTATACAATCCAGAAAACCAAAATAAATTATTAGGATTCTGAGCCAGGTGTTATTACTAAAGGCATAGCGGATAGAAGAGAAAGTGTGAGCTCTTCGGGAGTTACTATGGTTCGCTCGCAAGATGGCACTGGTGTCGCGGTCGCTTCACTTTAGTTCACGAATGCATGGTGAAAATGGGTTTCATATTATCAATTAGCATTTTAAATACCTAAAATCGTAAGCACAAATATTTGAAATACTGTTTTGAAACATCTTTCCTTGACACATTATATAGGATGCTATTTTACAATAATGGGTATTATAATTAATGAATAACAATGGGAAATATCGGCTTACATGAATTTACGCTGAAAAATTAAACCTTAATGCAAATTATGAATGTTATGTATATAAAATATCGAAACTCACCGTGGAATTAGATGTTGGAGACCTTGGAGAGTTTACATGTTGATTTTGCTGACTTCGATGACGTCATTTCTCTACTGATTTCCTTGGTACGAAAAAAGAAACGACACTTCATGTAATGTAGTGTTAACTTTCCAACTAAATGCAGTTTGTGTTCCACGCAGCATCCTATTCCACTGGGTCTTAATGTGATTTCGTCTATGTTATCTAAGTACTCGTAAAATATATGACCCCACAAACTTTCAGACAAGCACATTTTCTTCTCCAAAATAGCCTCAACTTGCAAAAAATATTAACCACACATTCAGAGGGGTAGGTCAAATACCGACGATTTTTTAGGGTGCCGTAGTCTTTTATTGTAGTGAAAGTGGAAACTAATGTGTCAGAGGGTAGATCGGTGGACAGAGTAGAGGCACAGGTTTTACAACTAACTTTTTCAAGCATTTTTTTTTTTACTATATAACCTGCTAAGTTGTGTACTAAGCATCTTTTAGAGATATTGTCCTCAGAGAGTTTGGGAACTTCACTTTCCCAGTCAAGTATTTTAGTTTTGTTCTTTATTTTGTTTCCAACAAAATCCAACAGCTCACGGTTTTTCTGCTCAGTTTGTTTTGCCAATATACGAATTTGATTCATAATAGATGTAAGTTGTGGCTCCACTTTATTCTCACAATTAGCAACATTTGACAGTGCAAGTTTTACAGGGACATACACAGCCTGTAGCATATGTAAATGTAAAAAGTCAACTGTGGAAGGATGGTCATCACAGCTTAAAGAACGCATAATTCCAAAGTGCCGTTCAAGGGGGTCTTGATTGAATTTTGCTGTTAAGACGTATGCAAATCCTCTATTCCATAAATACTCAGACACTTCCAAAGTACTTTTTAAGGTGACTCAAAGAGATTCCATTGTCCTAGTTGAGCAGAATGTGTTATTTTCAGACATTATGCGAAAAAAATCTTTTAGTACTCTGTGAGATTGCGAATTTTTATAGAGTGCTTTAATTGGAACTGTGGAGTTTAATGCATCTACAAGATTATTTACATCTCTTGTGAATAGTTCTGTATTTTCACTTCCCTTAAATTTTTCAAAATTAATTTTCCTAAAGAAGTCAATGCCATTTGCAATGCTGTTACTGAACAATTGAAAACACAGTCTCACATTCATTCTCTGAAAAGAGGTGGGGTCTATGTGGGATGAGGTCAATTTCGGGCAAACTCTAAAACCAGCAAATTTAGGAGAAGCGTCAGCTTCATAAATATATTTATAAAAGTTATATTGGCTGCTCTTATTTCTATATAAGACATCCACCTTATCATGAAAATAATTTCTCATGCATTTTATTATGTGAGCGCAATTTGAAAAAGCCCATATTCTTTTTTTTCATCAAGTGGGTGCTGTACATTTGCACATGTTGCTCCTATTCCTAAATTTTTCCATACTTTTTTTGTTTGATTGACTTCCATCACTAGTGAAACCAACAATTCTTGTCCCTGAGTTTACTAACTGGATAATTACTTCTATAAGCAGCTTAGCTACTATATCACCGGGTGTAGCATTTCTACTTGCGTAAATCGCTACTGGTTGGCTCCAATTGTGTAATAAGGGAACAAACATAAAAACTAAAGCATGGTTAGCCATAGAATTTTTCTGATTGTCAGGAGTGTGTTCACCTAGATTCACGAATCCGTCCACTTTTAGTGAGCTAGCATTGAACCTAACTTCTCTTAATTTGACTTCATCAAATATTACAACTCCAAGACGCTTGTTTTCATCTTCTTCTTGACTGAATGTAGTAGAAATCGCATTTAGAGCATTACTATTTATACCATATGTGCACTTTATCCCTTTATATAATTTCCTTAAATGGGCTTCAGAAGGCAGGGGCAGCAATTCATGTGTTAAGCAATGTCTATAACCTTTAAGGCTTTTAATTTTAAATAACAAGCTTTCTAATAGAAATTTATTGGTGTAACACATCCCCTTCGAGCTCGTCTGACATTTTTTAAGCATTGTATCTGGAACCAGCTTTTGTTTTTTTTTTTTTTTTACTTAAACAATTTAAATTATGTTTATGTTCGCAACAATTACTAGCGAATTTCTTTTCTACTATTTTTAATTTAGCCCTCTCTTTAGATAGCAGGATTTTAGTTCTAACTAAATTTCTATTGAGGTTTCTAATTCTTTTCTTCAGTGTAGCAATTTCATTGTTGACACTTGTGTTTGTGACCTTGGAGGAATTAGAACTGTTTTCTGTGATTTTCTCATTGTTGAAGGACGGCGCGTTTGAATTAAGAACTGGTTGACTGGATCCTGCATCTGGTAATTTACTGATTGTTGAGTATTGCTTTTTCAGTAATTTTTTGTCTCTGCTTTGTGGAGATTTTTGGGATTTATGCACTGTATATAAGTAGCTGGGTAAATTAGGAAATATACAGGGAATTGCCCATGACTTTAACCACCATTTAATTCTAGGGATTTCAACTAGTTTTCCATGCACAACGAATGAATCAACCTTCTCTAAGAAGTCATCTGGAAAATGTTTGTTACAAATACTAGATTTAACAGATAATTTAGTGTCTTTCCTAGGAATAGACTTTTCCCATTTGTAAAACAGTCTAGCTTCTAAGCAGTTTCTGTATCCTGAACGACACCCAGGTACAAAACAAGTTGGCATTTTTAATCAATTATTGATGTTGCTTGAAACTTACGTTTTGAAGAACACACACATTTATGCACAAACTTAGAATCAATTTCAGAAGTTATATAATTACTCACAACACACAACGCATACATATAAAATTATGTCTGTACATCCGAATCACATAGGCAGTTCGGCAGCATTTTGAGGCAACTGCGATCGCCACGCCACAGTTTCGGTCAGTTGCCATGGGACCACTGATCATGCAGTAAACTAGCAGGAGAGCTCACACTTTCTCTTCTATCCACTATGCTAAAGGTGTCCCACAGGGTTCTATAGTTGCACATTTGACATTTTTAAGTTTATAAATGACTTGCCATATAATCTTAGCAAACAGTCTATACCTGTGCTCTTTGCACATAGTAGTGAACTTATATCTGAAAGGTTACATCAGCAATTAAAGAGTTTCTGTCAATAGAAAATTTGAACAGCTAAACATTTGGTTTGAAGCAAATAAACTATCATTAAACTAAACCAATTAAAAATCAGATAAAACAATTACACCATAAGTGAAGTACCTGATATAAAACTTCTTGAGCTTCAAATAGACAAAGAGCTCAAATGGAAAAAACAGAAGTCATGCTACCAAACGTAGCTTTGCTAACCTTGCATTAAGAAACTTAAAAAATATGCTTAACCAAAATGCCTAAGGACAGCACATTTTGCGTACTTTCACTCCCATTGCAATACAGAATCATCTTCTGGGGTAATTCAACACACAGCAAGCAAGTGTTTATATTACAAGAGTCAAACATTTGTGCCATTGGGCCCTATCATTCCTGTAGTCCCTTATTTAAAACCCATTCATCTCGCTGGTGAATACATACCTACAGTCTGTCCACAAGCTCATGGTCCCTGGCAGTAATGCAAGGAGTCAGTACACAGTAATATCTGAAGCTGGACTGATACTTCTGATTGCACTTACATTACCTGTAACCGGAAGCACAAATCCAGCTTCAGATATTCCTGTGTACCTAACTTATTTATTGATGCAATGACTTGTTGAAATCTCGCCAAGGACCATGAGCTGGTGGACAGACTGGTATATCCTGAGCAATCTCAGATAATTATGGTAACTTCACAGAAACCTTGCTGTGCATGATCACAGTATAAGTTATGCAGACAATTTGCAAAGATCAGCAAATAGCTTATAATTGTTCCAAAAAGGATGTTACTATTCTGTAATAAAAATATATAACTTTCCATGTTACCTAAAATTATTAGGGCTCCCTAATCAACATAAAATCTTTAAAAAATATTTAGTCATTCCTACTCCCATATACATATCATGGAAAAATAATACCTTGTTTATCAGGTAAATATCCAATACTAAGGGCAGACTGCATGAGATGGTGATTTCCACTTAGTCATTGCTGACCTACTGAAATGCATGTTGTGATGTTCACTCTTGAAATGGTAGTAGTCTACAGATTTCTATTTTTTCGTGCATAAGATGGAGGGGAAAAAAAGCATTCGTGATGGTGGGTATATTAATACCCTTACTGCATGTTCCATAATTATATGATGTGTCTGCTTTGCTCATGAGGGACAAAACGAACAAATAATACCTACTTCCCTCCAATATTTACTTTTTAATTTAACATACACCAACTAAATTTGCACTCAGAACAAATTGATTTCAATCCAAATTTCCTTTTGTTGAAAACACAATATGGCTTAAAGGATACTTAAATAAGGGTTTCTATGTTTTCGTTGGAATTGCAAATGCAGTTTATAGCAATAAAATTCTTTTTTTCTTTTGTAACCACTGTAATACTATTTAAAGCTGTAACACAATTTTTTTCCTATCTGTGGTAATAACATAAAAACAGCAAAATCTAATGTAGCAATTGCAATTTTTGGCATTTCTTTCCTAGATGACCAGAGATAATGAAGTAAAAAAGAAAAATCTAATGTGTTGTACACACGTGTCTTTCTTTACTCTTATCTAAACTTGTATTACGAACACTACATCATGTTAACCGAGATAAACATTTATAAAAAACATCTTATTGCCAATTTCACTGAAGGTGCAAGGGGAATATGGCAATACAGTAGGCTTTAAGTGATAGTCAAATCTTTTAAAAGCTTTACTATGGGATGCCACTGAAATTCCACTGTCTTTCCATGCCCAAGACAAAAAACCAACACCACCCCTTCCTATTTGAGAAAAGTGTAAGTAATGTAAAATTCAAACACGATTTTGTCTACTTCTTACAGTTTGTCAGTTATGTAAAAGTAATCCAGAATAAAGATGACTTTTGAGGGCATTCCCTGAAAATTCAAGATATACATTTAATTTGGAATGAAAATACTGTATTTATGAGAGTCTAAAGCACACCCTTTTTGACCAGATGTATTAAAACTTGTGGTGTGCATCAGATCCGAGTGCAAATCCATTCTGTAATTTCATTTAACTTTTTTGTTTATTATGTCACAATGAATTGCTGGAGTTAACATGCATCCGGAAACCTGCACAAACTAGCCACTCATTTATCATTGGCCTTTATGAAGTGTTTTTAGTTATGATATGGAGGACAAACAGAAGACAATTTCTTATGATGCTTCTTTAAAGCATAAAGCTATTCTTTATGCTGAAACAAAGATGGTAATAAAAAGGCAGGAAGGGAGTTCAATGCATCAGAGATTAACATTTGCTTGTGGCAAAAACAGACATTGGCATTATTTGCTACTAAAGCTAGTGGGAAGAAACTTAGGGTCCTCACAAAGGAAGACATCCGTAAGTTGAAGAAAAAGTGCTGAAATTTGTGTGTGAAAGGAGGAAGAATGTGCAATCTGAGACTAGTGACACTGTATGAAAGAAAATTGATTTTAAATATGTACTTTTCTTATTTCATGTTCACCAATTTTCTTCTTAACCGCTTGAGCGACAGCCATTTAAACGCTACACGGCCAGTAATGAATACCCAATACACAACTCAAGGCATTTAAATTGTTAAATGTAGGTAAATATGCTTCATACATAAACATTCGTATCTTTGGTATTTATTTAATGAAACAAAAACTGGCTTAAAGCATATTAAAGGCATTATACATCTATCATAGAAATAAAGAGAAACTGTATTAACAAAATGTGTAAATATCACTAATTTTTTCTCTGTAGCAGAAGTCATTCTGTACGTTGAACACAACTAATTTGCGAGTCAGGCTTGTGTTATGTGTGTACAAATGTATATACATATAGCTAGCTAAGCACAATGTTTTCGGCTTCAATGTTTTATCATTCTGTTTATTGCTACGATGCAATAATAGCTGCGTGTGTGTGGTGAACACCCAAGCTGCAAAGAAATCAAACCTCTCTGTCAGCGTTTCTATTTACACCTTAGAATAAATACACAGCGGAGATTTATGGTGGAACCGTGTAGCTACGGGGTTCAGTTTCTTTGTTTTAGCTATCAGAAAAGCATATTTGAAAATGTTATGTCTTAGTTCTAACCATGGCTTTGACTAGCAATGTAGCTAACACATTAGCACGTGTAGGCAGTGTACAGGCTTCAGAAATTACTTCAGATAATGTAGAGGATGTTTTGCTATATGACAGTGACTTTGCTATTGACAGCGAGTTTTCAGATTTTGAGGGCAGTGGCAAGTATATAGGTAGCAGTGAGGAAGAAAATTACTCTCTTCCTTCAGATGTTCGTGAAGAAACAATCTTGTGGGGTAGTCAGAATGACTCCAACACAACTAGACATATCTTCACGAGCACTGCCTCTGGTGTACAACTGCAGGCTCAGCTGACTTCTGACAACCAACCAATTGACATTTTCACAAAGTTTTTTTACTGCTGACAGTGTCTCTCATTGTTACAGAAATAATTGTATATGCGAGTAAGGTGAAGGAAGACCTGACTTCTAAAGGCAATTTAGGGCCTAAGAGTAGAATTCAGAAGTGGACAGAAGTAACACTGAATGAGATTTACAGGCTAATTCGTCAAATTATGTTCATTACTTTAGAAATATGCTGGTCTATAGATGACATGCTAGCTACTCCATTTTTTGGGAAATGCATGTCAAATAACAGGTTTACTTCCATTTTGCAGTTCCTTCATTTCACCGGCACAGAAAATGTAAATGATAAACTACACAAAATTAGGTCGTTTTGGAATATACTATCTCAAAATTCAAAGAAAATTACATGCGTGGTGATAAGGTCACTGTTGATGAAAGCTTGATGCTTTGGAAGGGCCACTTAGGTTGGAAGCAATATATCAAAACAAAGAGGGCCAGATTTGGCATTAAGAGTTTTGACCTTTGTGAAAGTAGAATGGAATATCTTTACAATAGCAGCATTTACACTGGTCAAGGAACTGATAATACTGGAGACAAAGATTTGGGCTTGTCTGGCTCTATAGTAATGCATGTGATGGAACCTATACTTGACCAGGGTAGGACTGTATATTTAGATAATTGGTACAGCTCCCCTAAATTATACATGGCCTTATACAAAAGATAAACAAATTCAATTGGAGCGGTATGTTCAAATTGTATTGGTTTGCTGAAGAATGTGAATACAAAGACTCTTAAGAAGAGGAGAAATGCAGGTGCATCAGCTCCCACCCTTGACCTACATTACTTGGCAAGATAGGAGGGTGGTTACTGTATTATCCAATTGCAGCCCTAAGATTTTGATGATTGACACAGGAAAAATAGATGACCACACCAAAATGTCAATTTTCAAGCCTGATGTTATCCAGGAATACAATATGCATGTGAGTGGCGTGAATCTAGTAGATCAGGTATTGCAATCGTAGCCCTCTTTACGAAAAACAGTTAAATGGTATAAAAAGGTATTTTTGCACCAGCTGGATATCACTATATCCAATTGTTTAGTAATTTGGAGAACTCTAAACCCACACAAGATGACCTACCTGGACTTCCACATATCAATAGCTCGTTGCCTAATTGAGCACTATAACATTGAGGCCTCTTCATACACGAAGTAAGAAATCTACAACCCCTACACCCCTCAGACTTGAAGGAAAACACTTTCCTATACCACCGACAGCAAAAAAGCCACATCCATTTTGAAGGTGCCTGGTGTGCCGCAAAAAAGGAGTTCATAAAGAGACTAACATGATATGCCGTGAATGTGGAGATGTGCCCTTATGTGTCTATCCATGTTTTAAGATGTACCATTAAAAAAGGAACCTTTAAAGGTAAGACTATTCTAGAATTTATTTAAATTTATTATAGAACACAAAAATTAAAATAATTAGAGTTAAATAAGCATTAACCTCATGGGCGATGGCCATTTAAAACGTCCGTGAGCTGAGAACTGCTAGCATTTAAATTGTTAAATGCGCTAAAAGTGCTTCATATATACACAGCTGTATTTTGTGTAAATATTAAGTTATTTTAATGAAACAAAAACTGGTATAAAACTCGTTATTTGCAGTATAAATGTACGTCATCAGCAAAGTTGAGTTGTATTTACAAAACGTTGAAATGGCACAATTTTGTTTCACTGTGGTGAAAAGTCAACTTTGCTCTGTCGAACGCATCTAATATAAATTCTCGGAAGGAAACAGTAAAGGAACACCCATTGTATGTGTGCCTTATGTGTAATAAATCGCTACTGCATGCGTGGTCTCTTAGTCATCAGAATAGATCAACATTACAACTTTTGCTTACGCGAGTTTCGTAACTGAGTAGAGTCCGTGTCTTTCTTTGTTGAAATACATACGTATTCTTTCCTGCTTGTAGCTGAAGGAAGAAGTGGTATAAAAAGATATTTTTGCACCAACTGGATATTACCATATATAATTGTTTGGTAATTTGGAGAGCTCTAAACCCACACAGGACAATGACCGACCTTGACTTCCAACTATAAATAGCTCGCAGCCTAATTGAACAATACCACGTTGGGGGTTGAAAATCCAAAACCCCTGCACCCCTCAGACTTCAAGGAAAACATTATCCTAAAAGGATACCACCAATAGCAAAGAAGTCCCGCCCATCTTGAAAGTGTTTCGTGTGCCGCAAGAAGGGAATTCGCGAATGTGGAGATGTACCTACCCTTGTTGTTTATCCCTGTTTTGAGGTAAATCACTGCAGAACGAACATATTAAGGTAAGCCAATAAAGTATATAGACCTTACTAAAATGTTTCATAAAGGGAAAATTATAATAAGTTGAGTTGGATAAGGGATAAATAAGGGTTAAATGCTTAAACGCACAGGACGTGTATACACGTCCATATCGCTCATCTGTCATTTTAAATGGACATGATTTCACGTCGATATCCCTCAAGAGGTTAAATGCATGCACAGGACATCATATGACGTCCATATCTGCAAAAAGGTTAAACAATGTGTCACCTAACAATAGGGTATATATATATATATATATAATAAATCCATTGTTGTATTGAATAAATTTAAACAAAATACCTATTATTTTCGGTCACGGATGTGCTTTATATTCAATACAGACCCTTTTCATAATTTTAAGCTTCAAATATGGAGTGTGCATTAGATTCATGTACACACGGTATCTTAAACATATAATTTAATCAAAATTGTTAGAGACATTTTTAAGAAAACCAAATTTTTGAAAAATGTTCCATGTTGAAGGTAGTCTGGGGTGGACGGATTTTCTTGGAAATCGTGTCGCATCCTTGGAAGATGCTTAAGTTGAATATCATGCTTGGTATTTCACAGATTTTTTGTTTTTGAGTTATGTTGTTTATATGCACTCACAGACCCTTTAGATCCTCTTTAGATTCAGGGGTCCCAAAACATTATTTCTGGCAAAATCTCAATAGCAACTTTTTGGGTGGAATGCAATATTTTCCCTACTTACTGTATGGAGTAAAGTAAAACACTGAGTAAAATAAATGAGATGACATTAGGAATTGTGTAGTGAGGAGATGTCACCACTATGGAATCCAGTGCCCCACTTATTTTGGTGGGTTTCTTTCATAGGACAATTATAATGTAAAGGACAGGAAAACGTGCCAATGTCATGGTGACAATACTGCACGTGGGAAAAGTGCCAAAGGAGAAAGTGAAATCTACTAGTTTGGTGTGATTTAATTTTGCCTTCCTCCCCACTATCCTGGATCACTAGATTTTAGCTACACTGCTGTTTTGGTATGCTTTGTGGCTTAGGGCCCTCAAGCCCTTGACTACACTGTGTTTGAGTCTTAATTCACTTATTTGCATAAGAATGGCAGCATTTGTTAGCATCACGATGGCAGTGTTTGTTAGTCTCATGATGGTACCTGTGACATGAGCGAGTAAAAAATAAGATAGCAAACAGAGCAAACACTTGATTATCTCAGGCCATGTAAGGAAGATTCACCCATTTTCCCCAATATTCATTACTTTATGTTCCAAAAAAAAAATTTCTGAGTCCAACACTGCTGAGGCTTAAATGAGTGCTAATGGAACCTGCCCAAATTGCCTAGGAATAGCAATGCAGGTTTAATAGCTGCACAGCCATTTGCTAGCAACCTCTGCACCGATACCCCAAACATATGTCTTGCAGATGATATTGTTAGAAGAAAACTACCTTTACTATTTATTGTGAAAATGAATATCCTGTTTGGTCCCTGCCATTCAGCAAATAAACTTTGCAATGTAAGTTGTGCTTCACTGCAAGGACTAGATTTGTTAATACTGATCTTGCACCATTGTGTCATAATGGACAAGGCATACAATGCTATTTTCATGTAAGCAAGGGAATGAACAGTTCTGCAGTCTTTGGCAAAGGGTGCTCGATGCAAGAACTCTATATTACTACCTGCCCAAGGTTCCTCGTTACACTCAGCTATACCCACATATTTTGATACAAGCAAACTGTATCCATTTTCTATTGGAGGCAAAAACGTAAGTCATAAAACAACAGCTGATTAGTTCACCTACTGTCTGTAGGTATGCATATCCTCAATGGACAACAAATACATCAACAGGGGCTAAATAGGCTGTACTGGCCACATTGTTCAGATCAACGAACGCAAAATTGGAAGGATGAAATACCATTGCAGCCACATAGTGGAAGGAAACTGGATCCTTGAGATGATCGACATGGTCACCAACAAAGTATGCATGACAGTGTGTTGGCTTTTTAAATGTTGGCAATAAAGAGTTGGGTGATTATGGGAGCAATGTTGGCAGCAAGGCCAGTTGTTTGCTACTAACATTAGTGGATGTGCAGAAACTGCATTGGATTTAGGTTTTATTAATTTTATTTCAAATTAATTTATGTATTTCTTTCTGTTTAGAAAGTGGATATTTTGTTGTTTTTATATGTTTGGATACAAACTGCAACTACCTATAGCATGCAGTATCACAAGTGAAGTTGGAACTTAGAAAAATGTTTGCAGAACATAAGGTAAAAAAGAGTAGGTAATTTTCCTACGATAAATGCCAAAAAACTACCATGTATGAGGTTTGCTTCTGATGCATATATCACTACATGAAAATCATTGTGCATATAAAGGAGTGATATACCTGATTCCTCACCTGTTCCATTCTATGTTCTTTGAATTTGAACAATTGTTCTTATATCTTAAACATATCACTATTAATAACACCCACTTGTTGATTTGAAATACTCACTTTCAAGTGAAACTTTTGACCTCTCCATAAATATTGTTCCAGCTTTTGGATGCAATGAAGGATCTGCATCCCAGTCTTCTGGTTCACGTTCACTAATATGTTGCAGATTACCAACACTTTCTTGTCCTTCTGGTAGATACTCTTCAAAATGAGGCACATCTTTACGTCCTGGAGGGGGACTAGAATGTGCACAACAACTGTTCTTGTTACCCATAACTGTTGCTACCTTGGTCCCAAAGATTTATTCAAATTTCTGAACATGGAAGATTCTAGATTGGTGTTGGCTGCTAAATTATCGATGCAGATGATTAATCTGTCAAATGGATCTGTGAATGGAAAACTGGATTATTTGTATGGACGGATGTTGTGGCATTTGATGACAGCGTGATCAAATAATCTGTAGTCCAATTCATGCCCTTCATATTCGTAGAAACCTGTAATTCAAGACAACGCCAATAACTGTGGTTATTACGAACAGTCTGCTATTAATTCATGCAAGATAAAGGCAAAAACATCTTTTAGATGTGCTGCCGGTATGTTCAATGAAGACTACCAAATTGTGACCCTTAGAAATATGCTCTTGTACCCAGCGACATCAGCTTTGCTTCATATATTAGACAGAATTGCATAGTGAAGAATACACCCAACAACACACTAACAGCTCACCTGGTTCCGCTATAAAAGCAATTGCAGCACTACTAATTTTCTTTACATGGTCAGCCATTAACGAAATCCTTGCAGCCCATTTATTGGATTGTTGAGCGAACCATTGCTTGTTATCTGTGATTGCTAGACTCGTTCTTATAAACAACTGAGAGCACAAAACCGTAAGCATCCAGCTAGCGACTCACAGAACGCTAGCACCAGCTTAGGTGTTCTGGTGTTGCTAGCTGTGCAAGTACAAGTAATCTTTCTTTACATACAAATATGGCTGACACTGTCAATGAACTGGACATAGATCCTCAAGAAAATAATGATGGAATTATCAGCAACAGCGAGGAAGGGTATGGTTTTAAATTATATATTTATTTCAGACACATTTGTTTAAGCTTTTAAATACATTTGTATTTATACTACTTATCTGCGTGAAAACAACTTGCGACCGGAGTGAATAGCATAGCCGTACACCAACATCGCACAAAGGAAAACAGACAAATGTACCTTTCGATTTGTGAGTAATGAATTAGTAAACCGTAATCCCACCAATAGACCAAATTTAAGCTCGAGGGGATAATTTACCTCAAAAGTATGGTAATCGCCAGAGTCCGGATTTTATGTCATCTAATATTCTGTTCCTGTATTTGTAGTTTAAGGTGTGGACGAATTACACAAATTTCACATTATGCTACATAATTTGACATACTTTAATATTATTGTGGAGTTATACACTATCGTTACTAAGCAACAAAAGAAAAATACTTGTCAGTTTCATTATTGTACTTCTCATACATTGTCGTCAGTCCCATTCATTCCCGTCCCATACATTCCCATTACATCTAAAGCTAAAATGCGTGACTTCGATGCGGACGACAATGACCCTTTTTCAAAAGTTTTATGCGTGTTTATAAGAGTTAAAGAGGCAATGATGTGAAAGTAATATTATTCTGCTCACGTTATTTATGCAGATATCCAGCATTCGCTAACGTAAGTAATTTTTGACAAAATGTGATTGTGATTTTAGCAAATACGCTAAACCTTTGCAACAACAATCACTTGCATATAAGTTAGCCAAGGCACCGGATGCATCTTCAGGCGTCTCTGGCTAAAGGAATATACTAATTTCACTTCTGATTAGTTTAGAATGGTGGATTATTATTAATTTTTATTATTATTATTTATTACTACTAGTAATAGTAGTGCCAGTTTGTGGCAATATTACTATGTCCATATGTATTGAAATAATTGTGGATGTTGGCAACGTCAGCTAGATTTTTTACAACTACTTTGTTTACTGTTAGAAGTATGTTTTATTCTTCTTTAAAGAGTAAACAAACTGCCCATCAAAGTAATGGTTTTTTTAAGGCTGCTATTATACAGGATAATTTAATTCACTTAATGAGCATAGTTTGTAATGAACTGATATACATTACTCACAAAATGCATCCTATTGAAGAACAAGACACTACTTACAGAATACTTTGAATAGGATCATATTGTTAATACTTAGTGGAATATATTTGTTAATATTTGATATTCCAATGTGCAATGTCTTTCTCTTGTACATGCTAACTTTGGAATGTTTTCCTTATCATTTCTAGTCTTTTGTATGTTCTTACTATTATGCTATATAGATTCTGTTACTGTCCCACTTGTGATAGTTTTGAACTGTGATTTTTGTTCTTTTATCTGGTCTCCAAGTACTGTTATGTATTTTCTTTATAATGTCTTCTTATAATTACACACACATTCTGTATATACATATATATTTAGTTCCTTATCACTGCTATAAAATTAAGTGATTGTCCCTGAAATGAGCTTAAGGACCTGGAACAAACTTGAAGTACCTAAATTAAACATTTCTTACAGAAATACTGCAATTGAAACATTTCTGACTAGTCCACTTGGAAAGAATTACTTGGATTCTTATATTGACATATTAGGAAAAATCAGGGCTGACATTAGGAAAATTGCCTATATGGATTTCTGCTGATGAGATGGATGCTGTTTTGTCACTAATCTAATAGGTGGCAAGTTGGACTAGTGAGGTGGCATCTAAAACATGTTTAATTTATTGTAAACCTATGGAGGCAAGAAATAGTTTAAAAATTGCTACATTCATTAATAGTGGACTTAAGATACTGTGGCCAGATGATGTAAAAGAAGAGAGGTTCCTGTTGATGTATTCACATGCAGCTCTGTACACGCCACACCGTAGCTGAGTGCTTAGACCATTTGCTTCTTACCAAAGCGGCCCAGGTTAGATCCCAGACAACCGCATGAGGGAGTTTTGATGGACGAAGTGGTGCTGGGGTGGGTTTCTTCCAGGTTCTCCAGTTTCCCCTGCCATCTCATTCCACCGGTGCCCCATCTTCATTCCATGTATCATCAGTATCACCACCTGGGTGGCATATGTAGTAAAAGCGGGTGTTAAACACCATTAGCTCCATTCATGCTGAGAGCAGATAAATCACTTAATGTACTTTATCCAAATTTAGCACATGTTACATGGGCAGTTCATACTTGGCGAGTGGCAGAGACAGACATGAATTCCCAGAAGTAAATACACTATCAGCAACAGAGGTGTTTTTTTTTTAAATGTCCTTGTGTATAATGCTATAAGCAGCAGTTACGTGATGTACGTGCCTCTGCCTCTGTAGCCAGTGATAACAATGTGGGCAACATAGATCCAAGCTTTGATTTTCGGTAAAACTGTAGGAGACCGTCGTCACGTGGTTCACTGACAGTTCTATTATGTCACTGACCTACAACGGAAGAAGATGGCACTGCAAGGCAGAAATATCTGTTGCCAACTTAACATTGTACAACTCGCTTAAACTATCAACCACGCATCACAGAATGCCAAAACAATGTACTATTATTTATTAATATTGTTGTTGTTAATACTGCGTAATCTGTAATAACATTACTGTATTACACAACCTCAATATTATTAATTACTTTATTATTATTGTTGCACTATTGCGTAATACTGCGTAATCTGTAATAAAATTACCGTATTATACAATCTCAAATAAGGATTGCTTTACCTTTGATAAGTGTAGTCATCTGTGAAAATGTGCAACAAGTTCAAGTTTATTATTTATTTATGCCAACAAACTTACTATTGGTATTTCTAAACACAAACCGTGTGTCGGCAATGTTTGAGAGGTAGTACTAGAACTTAACAATTCAATACCACAGCTGGGATTTGAACGACAGATCCTCCGCTTACTAGACGGGTGCTCTGAGAGCATCCCTTCTCGGTTTACCGCCTTCTCTTGTGCCTGTTGCGGTAATTTTCATTTTTATATGCTTCAATGAGCCACAATATCTCTTCCTCAATCCAATTTTTCATTTTCAAACGTATGTGGAATACAGATTAAAACCATAACCGCACCGCACAAGAACTTAAGTCACATCACTTAATTACAAAACAATAACTCTAAATAACATCAAATAACGTTAACAAGTTGGTTGGCAACATTCACATACTTCCGTTGATTTCAATTTTCCTACGTTGGTGATACATACAACACCAACGAGTTAAAGGAAATGAACCTCATAACAACAATGCTTCAGTCACAAACAACTGCCTATCGGCCACGTGAGAATGGGCTCCTACAGGATAACCTGATTTTCTACTGTGAAGCCAGTGATGGGGAATTTTTCTTCTGATCCTGCAAATCTGTGAGTAAATCCTTGTCAGCGTTCAAGAGTTCTAAAGTGCTCAGTTCAGTTTCATATATCGCAAATCACTTTAACTGGCTTTCTGATAGTTTCAAAAGCTGGAAGCTTCAAGTTTGGCTCTTCAAGAAGTTGTGGAAGATGCAATTCAGGTCAGTGCTGTACAATGTGAGGTGAGTGGTGTAATTTCCACAGTAATCCTAAGTTAGCTGGGACACACACCTTGAACCATTATTTTGAACCTACTTTTCACTTCCCCTCCATGCCCCCAATTCACGCCTCTTCAATTCATGTGGGTCATGTGACTTCTCCCAGCATTACTCATCCACCGCACCTTATATCCTCTGTATTTGATTACCCTTCCTGTATGGAGAACTGACACCCCCTAGGACTTGCAAGCCCACACCACCTTTCATCTTGTGCAACTTAATTTGAACAATTTGTGCCTATCTTTTCCTTGCCCCATTCCTTAAAAAGTAAAATATGTTAACATGTCAGTGTCCTGGATTCGATTCTTGGCTGGAGGCTAGGAATGTTTATGTAGCCAATATTATTTCCCAGCCTCCCTACACCTAGAAGTATGAATGGGAGTGTGAATTTGGTGTAATGTAATACAAATCCAAAGATTAACACATCATAAGCCAGTGCAAAGCAATTATTGTTCCATAGGTAAAAATCAGCTGACATGACTTTGGAATTTTAATTATAACAAATGTATCACTTTATTGATGCACATTGTTGTGAATTTGTTTCTTTGAAATGCATAAATTAACACACATTCATGTAACGTGCACATGATCCTTTCTCAGATTTAATCATTTAAAACAACTAAATAAGCAATACACCTACGGATCCTAAATGTGAGAACAGTTATGACATTGGAAAGGGTAGAATGGGACTGAAAAATTCAATGCCATTGGTAGGATTTGAACCACATATTTACCAGTTAATTCTCCAACTCAGCTCATATTTTTCCTGGTAAATCACACAAGAAGACCTCAATTCATATGAAATAATATACCTTAATGCTGGCTTACAATATTGTAAATACTTAAGTCCCAGGCTTCTAGTTGAACAAACTACAGTTGATTGTTTTAAGTTATCCCAGAGGTAGAAATTGCAGGGGGGATTGATGGGCCCACAAATCGCTACTAGTAATTCTGTTCTGAAACTGTCAATTGTCCTCAAAATACTGGCTATATGAGGTGTTGCAGAATCTTCTTGAAAAAAGAGGCAAAATCACACTCCCTTTCTGTTAATTCTCTAAAAAAAAAAAAGGAGCAAAATTGTATTCAGGTATGTGTGGGCGTAAACTGTGACTCAAAACAATTGGCCCAACTGAACCTAGTGTTCATGAAGTAACCCTTCATGACCAAAAAATTTATGTATGGTGTGCCATTTAGTGAAGGAAGGTTTCTCAGAACTACAGTAAGTGATTTCTATCTTTGGGATAACTTAAAACATAAGGTGTGCAAGACAAACCAATGGCCCCGTGGCGCAGTTGGTAGAGCACCTGTCAGCTGTTCTAGGGGTCCCGGGTTTGATTCCTGGCAGTGGGTAGGTATTTTTCTCCAGCCAAGATTATTCCTCATTCTTCCCTGAGTCTGGTAGTATGAATGAAACTGTATGTGTGTGAATTCAATGTATAAAAGCCCCACTGTTAAACGAGTAAAACCAATAGTCAAGGCCGCCGATATGACCTCTGCAGTTAAAGGTATAAATGGAACAAAAAAAACTAATACACCCTGGAAGATTTAAAATATCTGCCAGGAAATTGCTATCATTTCTCAATGTGAACTATGGTGAGTGATGGATAGTTTCCTAAAGAGGTGCCAAAAATGTATGGACGACAACCGGGACCAGTTTCAGCATCTCCTTTCATGTCTTGCTACAAATAGTATTTATTACAGATGGATTCACTTGGCACATGTCACACCCCGCTTAAGGAAAATGGAATATGACAATACAGCAGGTCTTCTATCGGTTACTGACCTGGTAGTGCTCAAGAACAAAGACTGAAAGTCACTTTAGGAGATATCACTTAACCCTTTCATGCCTGAATTATTTTGCTACATATGCCATTCTTTCTCTAATTCGAAACCGGTTTAGATTAGGCGGTCTGGGAGACCTTCAGCCTGCTGGCTTGGATAGCCATGATTGTTGGGGCAACGCGTAGTGCACTGGCCATGCACTCAAAGCCTGAGGTCGTGAGTTCGAGTCTCGGCAACCGCAGTCAAATGTGCCTGTGGTAAAGGACAGGGAAGGCCCACATAAATAATCGGTGTGATGGCATGCGTGGATGATGGACGGGGTATCATTTGACTGCGGTTGCATGGATTTTGCTTCTTTTCTTAAAAAAAAAACCACTACAATATAAATTGTAAAAAAAAATAATTTTTTACAATTCAAACCGTCTCAAATATGTATTTTTAATTGGTGACAGACAGTATAACAAGAATATAGCAGAAAAAAAAAGTTAAAACTACTACAAATAGGAAAAAAAGCCAATATATCTTATAAGACACACCAGGCATGAAAGGGTTAAGTTGGCACTCTCATTGCTGTATGTGCAGCTTCCTACAGGTGTCGTTTTCTGTCTTCACACAATACTTGTCTATAAACGAAAGTCTCCTGAAGTAGGAGGGTGGGTGGGCCAAATCACTGCCGAGGTGACATCTACTCCTTAAGCACTTCACCAGGTATTAACGAGGTACTCTCTTTTACTGTAATCTGTATTTTTCCTCCATTTCTTAAGTGCCTCAAATTGGTCAGCATACTAAAGAATGTTGTGAATTAGTGTAAATCAAATTGCATGCAATGTCCCGCATTTATTGAATGTTTACCTGTTGAACAAGATATTAAGGAATTGGTCTATAGTACCTATATGGGGAGTGAGTATAACTTAGTTTGGTCCCAATGTGAGTAGAGCTCAGGGACATTGGGCATGTCATACAATTGCAGAACATGCATCCGTTCACTACATTTCCATGGGGAATTGCATTCAATCCCAATCCCATCCAATCAGTACAATCTGTGTTTCTGTGTTGAATTCAATCTGTATTGGGATCGATTTGGATATGCAAGGCTCAAGCATAAATAATTCAAGCTTTTGTGTTAACAAACCTGCAAAACCATGTTTTCTGCATATTTTAGTTAGGTTTTGGGGTTAGTGAATGTTGTTTAGAAGATTACATTGCAAGGTTATATAAACAATAAAAGTAGCTTTGCTGTGTTTTATTACACCACTTTGGCTAAGAAACCAAAATGATGATAATGCAGCATGTTAAGAGTACAGTAGAAGATAACATCTTTTGTGGATTCAAATCAGTTTGAATCTGGTAGGTGTTTCCATGCAACAGAATTTCGATATTATCCCACTTCTAAGAGGGTTGGATCCAAGGATTTAGTTAGATCTGAATCTGCATTTCCATGCAGTATTTAGTCTTTAGTCAGAACTCGAATTGATTTCAATTCCTCATGGAAATGTGATTATACCAATAATGGTTTTTCACTCCATCTTGCATTATGTAAGGAAATGAAAATTTGTAAAATGCAACCATTTTCCAGAGTAAGCTTCACAGCATGTAACATAGGTCAACAATGAGTAAGTGTAAATGACTGTTACATGCAATCTGCCCTATATAGTGATTATTTACCTGTGGCAAGATAAAGAATTCCTCCATAATGTATGGAGAGAGTATGCAAGAATGACTAAATCTTTCTTGGAGATTTAATGTTGATTAGCATTTCCTAATAGTTTTTGGGGACATGGAATACATCTGTATATTCTAAGCAGATTCTAAAATTAGTGAATATTTTTGAAAAGAGTACATTGCAAGATTATGGAAAAGGTAAAGGTGTCAGAGCAATCGTGTACTTTCTGGGTCCAATTACCTCATTGTTTTTGGCCTCCCGTCCAACTACATTGATTCCCTCACTACCACTCTGACTTTCAATGTGACAAATTTTTCATACATCATTTTAAAAAATGAAACAGAAAGGATAGTTTGTAAGTGAAAGGAAAAAATTTGAGTGTATTTATTTTAGAAGATGGGGTAAGGAAAGCATATTTTAATTTAAAAGGTGAGTTAATTAATAACACTGAACAACACTTACAACATATTTTTCTGGGGCGTGTTTCGAAGGTTAACTTTCCTCCATTATCAACCGGACAATAACTGGGTTTCCATGGTGTTTCATGGTGCAGGTGGTGATGCTTCTTCTGGTGGCGGTTCAATGAACTTACTGAAAATGTCTCTGAGGAATGTCGAAATTAAATACTCGGTTTCTATTTTTTAAAATAAAGATTTGTTCCCATGTGGACAGTTCTTGTTTTCCGGTTGTGTGTTTGAGAAGTTTCGGTTCTAGCTTTATGTCATGATTTTTTGACCAAAAGTGAAATGCAACCGCTGATTTTTCTAATTGTTTACTCTTAATGTTTCTAACGTGTTCCTTGGATCTAATTTCTAAATTTCTTTTGGTTTTTCCTATGTATATTTCATTACAACTCGGTTTCTATTTTTTAAAATAAAGATTTGTTCCCATGTGGACAGTTCTTGTTTTCCGGTTGTGTGTTTGAGAAGTTTCGGTTCTAGCTTTATGTCATGATTTTTTGACCAAAAGTGAAATGCAACCGCTGATTTTTCTAATTGTTTACTCTTAATGTTTCTAACGTGTTCCTTGGATCTAATTTCTAAATTTCTTTTGGTTTTTCCTATGTATATTTCATTACAATCACTGCATTCAATACGGTATATGCCAGATTTTTTGTTAGGTGGAATAGCATCTTTGATGTTTGAAAGTAGTAGGTTTTTTATGGAGTAATGGTTTACTGCTGCTAGCTGAATGTTGTATTCCTTGAACACCTTTTTAAATTTATCAAAGGCCCATGGATGATATGTGAATTTTTTGTTTTTGCTGCTGTGAGAGTTGTACTTTCCTTTAATAATTTTTTCTTTTCTGCTTGTTTTACCTTTTTATCTACTGATTCTTTGGGAAAGCCGTCGAAATAGCACAAAAAAAAAAAAAAACGGCTACGTCTTCCCTGAGAATGACCCTGCAGATTCCAAGGCGTTCTTCGGGGTGCCGGAGCATTACTTCCTCTCCCTTGTGGGTGTTCGTCGCGGAGGGGGCTGAGGAGGTGATACTGGGACTGGATGCCCTCAGGAGCCACGAGGCGACGGTCTGCGGCTTAAGGGAGAGGAAGTAATGCTCCGGCACCCCGAAGAACGCCTTGGAATCTGCAGGGTCATTCTCAGGGAAGACGTAGTTGTCCCCGCGAGAAGCGAGATGGTAGTGACGGCGCGACTGGAAGGCCAGCGCAAGAAGAACATGCTGCTGGACCGGAAGACGCATGTGCACGGACTCTGTGTAGCCGGGACATTGTTGCCGTGCCGAGAGGAGGTGCCGGTGAGACTGCTCAACCCAACAGACACCGATCACGACGTCCAGGCCCGGACGGAATTGGGGGCGTGCGAGCCCGTGGTCAGCGTAACACCACTAGACAAGACCCAGGAACCGGTGCCGACGCAACACCTGGGGCCCCGGCTGGAAGGCTTACTGGAGAGGGCGGCCGACCACTTGACCGCTGAACAGAGAGAGAAGGTTCAACAACTGCTGAGACGATATCAGCGCGTCTTCAGCCAAGGCAGCAGCGATTACGGCCGCACGGACCGAGTGCTTCACCACATCGACACCGGAGACGCCCGGCCTATTCGGCAACCACCTAGACGCGTTCCGTTGGCTAAACAAGCGGCGGTACGAGACATGCTGGAGGACATGAGAACCAAGGGAGTGATCGAAGAGTCTGACAGTCCTTGGTGTTCCCCTGTAGTTCTGGTGAAGAAGAAGAATGGCGAGCTACGCTTCTGCGTAGATTACAGGAAGCTGAACGCTGTCACCAGGAAGGACTGCTTCCCCTTACCCCGGATTGACGACACCCTGGACAGGCTTGCTGTTGCGCAGTGGTTCTCAACCCTGGACCTGAAATCGGGTTACTGGCAGGTGGCTCTAGACCCGAGAGACAAGGAGAAGACCGATTCTCGACAGGCCAAGGGCTTTGGCAGTTCACAGTTATGCCGTTTGGTCTCTGCAACGCACCAGCTACCTTCCAACGCCTCATGGAGTCAGTAATGAGAGGATTGACTTATGACGCCTGCCTATTATACCTGGACGACATCATCGTCGGCAAGACATTCAAAGACCATCTTGACAAACTGACCAAGGTGCTACAGGGACTGCAGGCGACCGGCTTGAAGCTGAACGCCAAGAAGTGCCAGCTCTTCCGCAGGGAAGTCAACTACTTGGGCCACATAGTCTCACCAACCGGAGTGGCCACGGATCCGGAGAAGACACAGGCTGTGAGAGATTGGCCTCGCCCAAAGGATAAGCGAGAACTGCGCAGTTTCCTTGGATTGTGCAGTTATTACCGCCGCTTCATAAAGGATTTCTCCAGCATCGCCAAACCCCTCACTCGCCTGACGGAAGAACATTGACCTTATGTGTGGACGGAGGACGCCGAAGGCACTTTCCGGCAGCTGAAGAGGACGCTCTGCAGCGCTCCTATTTTGGGATTCCCACAACCAGGCGACGCCTTCATTGTGGACACCGAAGCGACGAGCGGGTGATAGCCTACTACAGCAAGACGTTGTCCAAGGCAGAGAAGAACTACTGTGTCACCCGACGAGAGCTACTGGCGGTAGTGAAGACCTTGGAACACTTCCACAAGTACCTGTACGGTCAGCCATTCCACCTGAGGACAGACCACTCCGCCCTAACCTGGCTACTTCGCTTTAGAAACCTGGAGGGCCAGACAGCCCGTTGGGTCCAGAGGTTGCAGGAGTACGACTTCACCTCCGAACATCGCAGAGGGAAGAGCCACGGCAACGCAGACGCCATGTCCCGAAGACCCTGCCCAGAAGAGTGCGGCCAATGCGCAAGAGTGGAAGAGAAGGAGCGTACCGCAGCTGTCAGAGTGGTCACGGCAGTGCCTGCGGATGGATGGGATAGCGCGGGCCTGAGGAGGGAGCAGCTGGCGGACGCCGACTTGGGGCCACTCTTGAGAGAAGTGCAGGCAGGGACGAGACCAACCTGGGAGGACATCGCACCCAGAAGCGCTACATACAAGTCGTACTGGGCCCAATGGGACTCGTTGAAGACCAAAGAGGGCGTGCTGTTCCGGGTATGGGAATCACCTGATGGGAAGACCCAGAAAGAGCAGTTTGTACTTCCCCGAAGTACGGTCCCGGAAGTCTTGGAGGAAGTGCACGCCTGTACCTCGGGTGAACACCTAGGAGCAAACCGGATGATCGACAAACTCCGTAAGGGCTACTACTGGCTGAGGCTCAGAGCAGACGCTGAGAACTGGTGCCGTCAATGTCACGTGTGCGCGGCGAGTCGCGGCCCCCAGACTAGGAGCCGGGATCGCATGCAGCAGTACAACGTGGGAGCGCCCTTCGAACGCATCGCCGTCGACATAGCTGGACTGTTCCCAGTGTCCGATCGAGGCAACAAGTACCTGATGGTAGCTGTGGACTACTTCACCAAGTGGCCGGAGGTGTATGCCATCCCGAACCAAGAGGCGAAGACGATTGCAGACTGCCTCGTGGAACAGCTGTTCTGCCGTTTTGGGGTCCTGTTAGAGCTCCACAGCGACTAGGGCACCAATTTTGAGTCGCACCTAATGAAGGAGGCATTGGAAAGACTTGGGGTGAACAAGACCCGCACAACACCCCTACATCCACAGTCGGACGGCATGGTCGAGAGATACATCAAGACCCTAGAGGAGCACCTGAGGAAGGTCGTGGCCAGCCATCAGCGAGACTGGGACCTCAAGGTACCACTGTTCTTGCTGGCCTACCGTTCGTCGACACACGACACCACCGGGATGACACCAGCAAGCCTAATGTTCGGCCGAGAGCTATGCCTCCCTTGTGACCTGGCTTTTGGGAGCCCCCCGGAAGCGAAACAGCCGGCAACCGAGTATGTGGAGAATCTAGTAGACCATCTCCACGACATGCACAAGATGGCTCGTCAGAACATCCAGATGGCGAGCGACCGCATGAAGACCCGGTACGACAGGCAAGCCAACAGCCGAGGATTTCAGCAAGGTGACATTGTCTGGTTGTAACCAGAGACCAAGGGACGCTGCCCAAAAGTTCACCAACCGTGGCAAGGACCGTACCGAGTGGTAAAGAGGATTAACGATGTAGTCTGCCGCATCCAGAAGGTGCCCCGAGGAAAGATGTTAGTGGTACACCTGGATCATCTGGCCCGTTACGATGGTGCTGTTCGGGACGACCAGCCTTGAGGAGGGAGCAGTGTCGCCCATCGCATTATTGTCGGCACTACCGCAAAGGAGCCGAAGGGAAGAGACAGAGAACGGCCCCATAGTTGGGGCGCTTGCCAAAAGAGAGAAAGGGATAGAGACTTCTGGAATTTTCTGCTTTGTATTTCACCGCAATAATAACTGAACTTTCCTGAAGTTTCCAGAATAGTGCCTGGGAGATATAAATGGTGGTAAAGTGTGAGAAGGGACAGTTTTTTTTTTTGTGTTACTAATTCGGAGCCGTGCTGTTGGTGAATCGGAAGAGACTTTCTTGCTGTTGCAACGAGTGTAAAAAGTTACTGTTTACGGAAATGAAAGTGTTTCTTTATCTCGACTACATCTGTCTTCTTTACTTTACACCCACCAAAGTCACAATATTATGTGGGAGCTACTGGAAATCATGGCAACCCTAAAATAGGACAGCTCTTCAAGTACTGGATTTTCTCTCATATTCCCCTTTGCACTTACAAGAATACTAGCAATTTCTGCAAATGTGTATCTCAACTGACATGAAGAAGATAGAGGAATAAGTGTTTGTAGGAATATTTAGTGGAGTAGAGAAAGTCATGCGAGTGTAACACCTTAGATTTTTATTAAAAAGAAAGCTTCATTCAACTCCACATTCTGATAGAGGAAAAGAATTGTGATTTTGTGATATAATTAACCATAGTGTTTGTAATTATGACAGAAGAGTAAAGATGATATTAAGAAGGTAATAGCTCTTGAATGTAGAAGTCCATGGATTAACACATCATATACACTTTGAGTATTAATAACTAACATTAGGTGGTAAGTATAGTGTTGCTTAGGAAGTCAAGTTATAATTTAAACATCATTACAAGTAAACATACAAGCACGTGAATAAAATACTAGAAAACATTTACAAAGAAAATATTCCAATATTTTGTAAATTGAATAAATATACATTGCTAAGTCACACACACACGCGCACACACGCGCACACGCACACACAAATCATAGCTTTATGTATATATACACATTTTTTACAGATTTAAAAGTTGTACAATAATCCTATAAATACTTAAGTCATTTCATAAGTTCTGTCACAACATTTGACATTGGCTTGTGAACAAGTGAAGTATGTTTTGTACTTCAGCTGTGTGGGGGCGTATTGGAGGGAACATTGCAGCACAGTCGGTCATACTGCATAAGTGGAAGCATTCAGCTGCCACAATATTTAAGCTGCTGAAACAGCTAGGAATCACCTCAGGGTTCATATTTCATACCATAAATAAGTATGAGAAACTTTAATGTGTGGAGCACAGAGAGAGATCAGGTCGACCTCTTTCAGTTCAAACTCCTGTAGCAGTAAAAGTGATGTGAGTGTTTCAAGGGATCTAAACAAAGACCTTGTGACTCGGAGCGTATTGTCACAGGACTGGTCAACTGCTTCCATCTCGACTGAAGACAAGTAGGTGGGAGAGATCAAAGAACCTACTCCGCTGGTAAGCTCAAAACGATCACAAAAATATTCTCTTTACATATGAGATTTTTTGTTAAAGAGAAATTGAATGAACAGAATAATAGTTTCTGCATGCAGTAGTGAAGAAGCAAATGAAGTTACTCTCTCATTCAAGATCATTCATCATCTGTGATGGTATGGTTGTGGATGTCTTATGCGTAGAGCTTGGATTTATATGTGATGCTGTTTTTAATGCAACTAATGGAATTGGCTGTGCTATGAGACTCGTTTTCTATCTACAAGGTCGTGGTAACGGATGGAATGCATATATCAATGTTTCTTTATCACAATGTATTTATTTAACACTTCGATACTTTACACTCTCAGCACCATATTAAATACTTAAAAACCTTTACACTTTTTTAATTTAGTAGAATTTATGCTGGAAGAAAGTTTGGTGAAAGTTCCATGTTCACATGCTACCAAAACACGTCTTATCACCTTGAACACATAGACGCTAGTAAACTATTTCTTGGCGTCCTTTTGACGAGACACACCGCCATTTTCGTCTTCATCCGCGCAAATAGTTCTTTCTCGTTAGGGAAGTGATCCCAATTATCATCTCCTATTTTTATTATGGAACACAAACAATTCTAATATTTATACACTTCTAACAAACATTTACATGAACGATTTTCTATTGGGGTCTTTATATTCTGTATCATATGCACTATTAAATATTCATATACGCATGCATCTATGCACTACAAACCTGGTAAGTATGCTGTAACAACTTTAAAATGTGCATAAAACTAACATATATTTCAAATTTCTCACATTTTTTAACCTTGATGAAGTAATCAAATTGTAAATTATTAAACTGTCATTACAAAAACTAATATTTATTAGTCTGTCTCTCTCTCTTTCTCTCCATCTATTTTAGCATAGAAAATAAAGTACATAATTTCAGGTTTCTAACATTTATTAATCTGGGAGAAGTAATGAAATGTAATTTATTCTTAAACTCAGTTATTAACAAAATTAATATTTATTACTGTCTCGCTCACTCTTAGTCTATTTTAAGTTATTTTTATTGCAATAGACAAATATTTTTCATAGTTTTCTGGAAGAAACTACGGATGGCTTCATTTGTAACACAATGCAAACCATATCAAGTTTTATGATGTGACGGCCACACCAAATCCCACACGATTGTTGAAGTCTATTTAGTTTGTTAGCTGTTGGGGATATAGTATTTTGTACTAAATCAGGAACAGCTCATTGTTGATAGCTGTGTTCTTGTTTTTGACAACCATTTCTGGAAGGTCTGTGATTCAAATCCCAGTTGTGGCATTGAATTTTTAAGTTCCAGTTCTACCTCACAAACTTTGCCCACACACGGCTTATGTGTTTAAAAACACCAACAGTAAGTTTGTTGGCATAAATAAATAATAATTACCATCTGAAGGTTATTTAATCCTGGGACATAAAGTACTTACAATAGTAAGTCACCATTGGGGTAATTTGTCTCTGATGTGAGACTGCCTTTGTGGTTTACCAGGAGAAATACGAACTGGTTTGAGAATTTAATGTCATTCTGGCAGTTTGTCACAATAGCTCAATGGTTAGAGCAGCCGCTTGGTAGGCGGAAGGTCTGTGGTTAAAATCCCAGTTGTGGCATTGAATTTTTAAGTTCCAGTTCTACCTCTCAAACTTTGCCCACACACGGCTTGTGTGTTTAAAAACACCAACAGTAAGTTTGTTGGCATAAATAAATAACCATTTATGGATTTAAAAACATGATGGATAAGTCCTATGCAGAGCAATAAAAGAGAAATTTGCTTGGGTCTTCTGAAAGTATAGTGGTGAAATGTTTGTATCTCAAGAATCATTGCTGAAAAAGCAAAGTATATGTATATGAGGAGTATCGTTTCAAAACGCGAAAAGTCCGCAAATAACAATTTTACAGGAAAGCCGAAAATGTAATAACTCCTAAAGTAAACAATACTTTTAAAATATAATTATGTTGTGATCTAAAAAATGAGCGTATAACATGGCGATGAGTGTCAAAAATCACAGCCTTAATGCAAAGCTGTAATCGCGGGTTAAAATATGAAAAATGCTGGACTTATCTTGTTTTGCACCGAATAAATGGACATAAAGCTTTTTGAACCGTTCTTCCATACGAGATAAACAATGTTAATTTCAGTAAATTGCTTTATTGCAGATTTTTAACTCTTACATGCCATTCTAATTCACAACACATGTTTTCTGTTCTTAATGTGTTGTCTAGGACACTGTAACTCTCTCGACTGTTTGAAACAATACAACTCTGAAACCAATTTAATGTAATAATTATTCGTATTAGAAGCAGACATGCAGGAAATTCTGATTAATGATCATGTGTTCTGATTAGTAATGGGTTATAACACCACTATATTTGAGCAAACGTGAAGGAAAAACTTACTCCATTCTATGAATGCTCTTAGAACTTCTAACACTTGTGATTGGTAGTTATCAGGGTGAAGCAAAACTAATTTAATAAACTTTGAGACAGTTCTCAAGTGGAATTAAAAGCACGTTCTTCTTCCAATCACAGTCTTCATTCTCACTTCCCTCCTCGATTTGTTGTGCATCATCTTCGTGCTGAATTAACATTGTATAACATTTTAGCTCATTATTGCCGTATCAATCTTCACCACAATGTTGTTTTAAAAGCTTCTTTTTTTCTAATTTGATGGGCTGTTCCAAAGGTAAAACTGGGGGCTCTGCTAGTTGTTCGACTGCTTTTCTCGTTTAAGCATGGAGACAAATTTCTTGGATTAATTATTCAGTCTGTATGACATTTCCATTTTCAGAGAAATGTAAAATGTATTCCCCTTAAGATTCGTTTTTAACATGACCCTTTTCATTTCCTTTATACCATCTGGCTTTTTTAAATAATTGCAAAGCTCTTAAAGTCATGCACATACTAATCCTTGCCCAGTTAGCGAGCAGTACCAACCTTAGAATATGTTTCAAAATACTTCTCTGGAGTTAATATCTTGGACTGTTTTCTAAGATCCTTTTCCAAAACTCCAAACATGCGGTTCGCAGGTAAGAAAGAATGGCCTCTCACGGGAAAATGCATATTTCCTTCAGATAATCTGGAGACTTTTTCAAAAGCCACCAATAGAGTGCATGGACCACGTGGGCGTTTCTATTTTGGCCAGCGCAGCCATCAGAGAAGAGCCTTAATTTGGGTACACCATCCTCAAATTGCTGTTTGCTTAGAAAATTTAACGCAGAAGCAACTTCAATAGCTCCACGACCTGCTTGATTTTTAGTCCAGCAATAAAATGCTGGTGTTTTATTCTCTATATCTGTGATGCACAGAGCATAGAATGATAGTTGGCGAGTATAATAGGCTTCACCTATAGCTGAGTCTTTTTCTCTCATCATTTTGTGGAATGCCTTTATGTGCAGGGAGTTCAGCTTGTAACTCGTTCTTTCTGTAGGTATTTTCCATGACTTGCAGTTCATGTTTTGTTCTACTGCAATAACTGCAAACATCTACAGCTGGTTCACCAAAATCCAAGTTAAATTTATTAGAAGAAAAAAGTGTGGAAAAACCACTTTACTTTTAGTGATTCAGTCACACTAACACTGTAGATGTTGAATAACTTGTTCACATTTAACTCTGAAGGAAGGAGAGTCGCTTGCTTTTTTGTCTTGAATGTCTCTAGCTTTCAGCTTGGATGAGAAACTAATTACCAATTCCTTCTTTTGGGCATATTATTTGGCTTTTCGGCTCCTCCACTTTTGCCATTATTGTTTTACCTGCTATTAGAGAAGCTATGTTGTGTACTCTTGTTGTGCCAGTGCTAAAAAGAACTTACGTAGAACAAAGTTGAATAGTTTCATTGTTTACTCTAACTAGATATTGAATAGCGATTGCGTTACTCTTTTCTGATTTTCTTGATGTGCGCCTTTTGCGAGATGATGCAGATATTGATGCCAGGAGCCTGTCTTGTGATTTGTTCCTGTAGTTATTCACTAATTTTCTTGCTCTGATGAGATGATAGGCAGGAATGATTGGTACAGCATTTAAATCTACCCTCTGTGTGTGCACATGGAGACTCGAACTCCAGCATGTTAGAATACCTGAAACACACCAACGAATGACGTGCTAAGAACCATACTAAGCGCAACGTGGTTCTGAATACATTCCTGTAAAACTATTTTTGCTAAATAATACTGATAATTATTCTTCTTATAAAGTTTAAATAGTATTTACCTTTGTTCTTGTTCCCTTTTTCTCATACTCTTTTGCCTCCTTCTGGAACCTACAGAACACTTACAACTAAGCTTTCTTCCATGTTCATAGATATAATTACACGAACTGCTTATGTAACTCACAATAATAGCAAGACTCTGTAGGCAGTGCAATCTGGTCAAACATTGAGATAGAATGAGAAACATGTTTTTGTGATGCTGTGATAAAAGGCGAGAATTCCTACGCGCGAGTTCGACAATGGGCGTAAGAAAGTGGACACTTTGCGCTTTGATCTGGTCAAGGCACTGGACATAACGCATTTTGCACCGAACCCACATTTTCGTTCTCGATTTTAAGGGGTTTAAAATGTGCTTTGAAGCAAACAGGAACGTAAGTCCAATGCAGGGCATGCTAAAGTGTTGAAATTCGCTTCAAACTACGGGAGTGGACTTTTCGCGTTTTGAAACGATACTCCTCATATGTATGCACTAACCCCTTGTATATGCACTATAAAATTTTCATAAATTCATTACAGCATAGAACAAATTTATTCCTTACATGTATATGTTTAACTATCAAGGAATAAAACATGCAAATATGGAAAGATCCAAGCTCTGCTTATGAGGGTACAACACAGGTTTGTTTTTGCAACAACAAAAAAAAACTTTTGGAGACAAATGCTCTAGTCTACAAGAATACTGTCTTAAGGATGATTGTAAACCCCTATATCAGAACATGTTCAAGAAGAAACACTGTGTTTTTCAACAAGACTCTACACCGACTCAGGACTTAATATGTGCAACAATGGCTTACAGACAATGTTCCCGAGTTTATAGTCCACCAAGTTTGGCCAATGAGACGTCCAGATCTGAATCCACTGGATTGCAGGTAAAGAACATCTTGAGTAAGGGTTGCTCGACACGACAGAGAAATCTGGAGGTCCTAAAATGATTGAAGCAAACAGTGCGGAATTTGCACATAAATGTTATGCCTGCTGCTATAAATGATTGTGCTGTTTGAAAACCTGTGTGGCCTCCGGAGGATATTTTGAATAACTGCTGTTCATTGTATTCACCATATTATAGTTAATAAATGGTATGAAAATGTTTTGGATAGTGTCATTCTTTCTTGTGCTGCCCATAGTTGTGACAGAACTCATGATAAGACAAGGTATTATTTGAGAAGAAATTACATGTAAAGTTCAAAGGTCATTCAAAAAATAATTATATGTGCTTATTAGAGCTAGGAATTTTAGGTGCAAAAACAGTGCAAATTTTCCATTTTAATTTTCACTCAGCAACACAAAAACCAATTAGGCAATTACATAAAATAACTTAGGACAAGGACACAAAATTCACTGTCTCAAGTCCACAAAACTATTGAAGCAGATGCTGTTTAACAGCTCAATTTTTTTTTTCAGTGAGGCTGCACCATACCTTTGGTCATTTACTGTATGCCCACGACAAGAAGGCTAGATGGGAATGAAGGGCAGAAGGGGCTTGAACTGTTTATCTGCTCCGGTAGCGGACCTGTTTACTAGGAAATGAGTGTATGAGAGTGCGTACTTCTAACTATGGGTGAGCTATGTGACAACATTGTGTATTTTAAAAGAAACTAGCATCCTTGTCATACTCGGAAACTGAGCATAAACACCGTGCGGGAGGCACAAAATGATTACGCTACACATTCCTAAGACTTGCCTTCTTGTCCTGGGCATACAGTAATAAGTATTTGTATGTTGAAAAGGAATGTTCAAGTCAACAGACACAAGTGGTGCACATTTTGTTAGCAGTCCATAATTAAAATCCTTGTTCATTGCAACATCCTTAATATCATGGTTTTTGGCTAAGCTCTGTTCTAGCTTCTGCTTTTCAGCCCCCTCCAGCGCTGTATTTATGTCCATCAAAATTGCCCATTGTGAATCTTTCTCATGGCACTGCTTCTCCAATCTTGTAATGGCTATCATCAAAAAAGAGTAGCCATGCACAGAAAGAAGTTCATCTTGCAACTCCTGTTCACTTGCTAGCTCTCTGGCTTTTTTTCCAAGCAGAGGAATCATCATCTGGTATTTCACTTAAGAAATTGCATATAGTCTTAAAATTGTTACAAAGAAACACTGCAGCCTTCAGCCAAGTACCCCACCTAGTGAGAATTGGTGAAATTGGAAGAGGAAGTCCTGTAACTTCTATGTACTTCTGTATCCTAGCTGGATGTTTTTTCAACTATTTCTTGATGCAAGATAGAAATTCATTTGCATATGAATATTTTTCTTTCATTGCCTTACAAACTTTGTGCAATGCACGTAACATTTTTTAGATTAGAGTACATAGGCTTAAGGTTAGAAATGGCCAGTAACATGTAAGATGCATGGTCTGTAAGTACTAGCTGCACTCGATCATATTGAATGTCATCAGGCCACAGCACACAACATGCATCGTTGAAACTACGCATTACATTAGCAGTGTCTGTTTTGTTCAAAATGTAGTTTTTCAACATGGGTTTCTCTTGTTTTCCATTTAGAGGTGCTACTAAAACATTAAGAACATATCTCATCTATCAGTGGTTTCATCTAATATAAAATATACTGGATTTTCACCTACTACTTGCCTGACCTGTTTTAATTTTTCTTCATGCAGAGGTTAAAGATATGATTTTCTTAAGGTACTCTCGTCTGGGACAGACTTCCCAGTATATTTTTCCCAATATGCTTTCACAATAGGGTTGTTGAGCTTGGAAAGAGGAATACCACATGCCGCAAATGTCTACTGTACCACTGAGTCATTTTCATTTAATGAACTTGAAGCCAGCACCTCACCAATAAACTGTTTATGCCCTCCACCTTTACTGCACTTTAGTCCCTTATTTTTCTTGTGTTTTGCACTGCCTATATGCTGCTTAAGACAGTTGTGTTAGTGTTTTTCATCAATTGTAATTGAAATGTCACAAACACTGCATCTCAAAACAGATCCGTCACTTTGGATTCCATCTGCACTAAACTGTTCAATAACTTCATGTACTTTGTAGGTGTTCACTTTCGTTTTTGGCATTCTGCAAAACTTACTGGTAAATGGCAGACCACACTAGTCAAATAATATTTTTAACTGAAACATTTCTTCCTGCACTCAACAATCACCCTTCCTTAAACAATAGCTTTGCATAACTGTGATGTATTGAGGCGCAAACTAACAACATTGTACTGAAGTGTAAGTAATTGTTGTCACAGGGCTTACACCGGGCATCATTACCAACCCTTGAAAGATAAAATATATAATTTTAGGGATAAAATGTGGTATAGGAGACAAAAAAAGTGCAAAAAGGTGGTGATATTAAGAAAAGGTGCAAAATGGTGCTGGGATTGGAAAAAGGTGTAACCAAAACTCAAAGGGGTGTGTTCATTTAACATTTTCTTTTCAACATACACATATTTGGACATTATAACACCAAAATAAAATTTAAGATGCAGCACCTAAAATTCCTTGCATCGGTGATTATATTTCAAAACTTTAACACAAATATTTTTATTTAAAATTGAGCAAGCACTTTTCCTTGCCGTAAGTCACGTTAGCTTAAAATCAGGATCTTTGAAAACAAGAACTAGGCAAATTATATAAAAAGCATTTAATAATAATCCAATTCTACTTAGCTTGACATCTTGGGGCAGAATGATAAGCATAAAAATCTTAAAATTCGTGACCAACTAAAGGGATTGAAAAAAGACATGGTTAAACTCAAAAAGAATAAAATAATACACTAAAATTTAATTTACATTTTAAGAACTTTTTAAGCCAGGATCTGCTCAACTTCAAGGGACCAAGTTCGACACTCAGGAATCAAAGTGTTATAGTGAAATAGTGATAGAAGAAAGAAGATATTGATATCTGCACAAGTACATATAAATTGAAAAAATTGAACTATGATCATAAACTGCATAACATTGTGTAGAAACAAAATCGAACATTGAAATATATACCTCAGATGTGGGAAAACTTATAAGGAAGAAAAATTAAATGGATAGGGTAGAGGAAACTGCTAATAACATTTAAGAAAATACTAGTGATCAGGATAATGTAGGATCATTAAATATGAGCCAGTAACATCTGAACTTAATTCAATTGCTGAGACAGATGTGACTGAAAATCAATGGAAACAGTTGAAAAGATTAACAATGATCAAAATAAAATTAGTGGTGCACAGAAGAATATGTTTGAGAAACATAAAAAGATGGGTGAAATTATTCGTGAGGAGAAGGCAGTGTTTGAAAAATAGTCAGGAAAACAGAGTTAGTAGAACAAATTAGCCTGGGAATTTTCATAAAACAAAATCAGCTTGCTACTGAAATAAAGAAAAAAGACCAGTGTCAGTTAGCAGCTGAACTGATTAGTAAAATTGATGACATAAGACAAGAACAGTTAAAATTCTATAGCAAAACTATAGAAGTGATCAAAGCTATAGGTAGGTCAGATTATGGAGGAGGCCAAAGAAAATTGTACTAAAAATTGAGATCTTGAGCAAATAAAATTAAGTTGCGTAAAGTTTAATGAAACAGTAGTTAGAGAAATAGTAGATGTTAGTGGTATTATGTACACAAAAGAAGTTGGTCACAGAAGTTGCTTACAACCAAAATAAAATACAGGAACATTTTGATAAGCAAATAAAGAAATTGACTATAAAGTAAATCAGAATGATGGAAAAATCCAAGAGGTTGCAAATACATTTCATAACTGAAGAGTACATGGAAACATGTGTAGCAGTGTACAAGAGGTAATTTGTGATATTAATGAAAATTATACAAATGTTGATAGTAGCTGTGGACCTGCCAGAATTAGTAGCAAATTATTATGACTTTGTTCAAGAACAAACTCATTTGTACCTAACCATAACAGCACTGGTTACTCCAATTACCTATTATAGGAAATAGTGGCCTCCAACATTTGATGACAAAAGAGGGGATAACACAAAGTGATTTTTAAGGGAAAGGCAGGAATATTTCAAAACCAAGCAAATCCCACAAACTCAGGATGCACCTTATTAGAATAAGCTAATGACAAAAGGTTGCAAAGTGACTGCAAATGACAATCTGGTGATGAGATATATCACACATTTCAGAATTTATTTTTAAATGGATACTGGGGTCAGTCAGCACAGGACCAGATTAGAATCAAACTAGTTACAGGCAAATATGATCTTGAAGGAAACCTGACAGATTACTTCATGAGAATTACCAACAAAGCCTGAATGTTAGAACCCCCTATAATTGACAGGAAGTTATTACTACTGTAACAAGGCACTTTCCAGAACAAATTAGAAACAATCTCACAGTAGTGAAACTGATCAAACTTTGTGACCTCACTGTGCTAGTAACTGATTTCAAAGCAGAAATAAAGCAACAACCATAGTAATAATCATAGGCATGAAACCCATAGATGAAATCATGAACAAAGAAATATTAGTTAAACTATAATAATGACCCAAGAAACAATGGAAGTCATCAACCTCATGTGGGCAATTGCCCAAATTTCCAGAGAGGCACATGTCTCAGTAGCCAAAATAGTTCTAACAATGCAAGACCATAGTATAGGGATAAATACCATGATCAGATAGAGTAAGAAACAGCCAATATCCATCTTCATCTAATAATCCGTGGAAGAAAATCACAAGTATATTATGACTTGAAAATCATAGATCATATGATAGCAACAATAGAATGCATCACAGACGAGGAACTCAAGCTTGATTTCGTAGGATACAAAGAGGTGGCTATACACTTGGGCAAGAATCGTCTATAAATTCCATAAACAAAAATGCAATCCTCATGGAAGCCAAAGGTAATTAAGCTACTGTGATAAGCAGTGATGTTCAACTTCTAACAAGATCCGCAATTCGTATTTCCACCAGACCTTGAAATAAGAATAGTGAACAATAAAACTAAGCAGATGTTATATCGTGACCCTTGATTATAAACTCAAACGACAAAATTCCTTTAATTTCTTGAAAATCACATGGTATATTACACTAATTGGGGAAACAATAAAATGCAATTAGAACTTCAGAATCTTCACAGATATAGCTGATAATTAATGGCCAAATGTGTCTTGTGATAATTGACATTGGTGCATCTAGTCTTCAGTTTGTAATGAAAAATGGTTTAGAACTTCATAGTAAACAAACACGGTACTTAACAGTGTGCAGCATATACTGCAGCACTGCTGTTGGAGAATCTATGGAGCAAATGAAATACCAAGCCCTGCTAAGAAAATGGAAATATGAATTCATATCATTAGTAGTTCCATGGCCACAAGCAGATGTAATCCTCAGATGCGATTTATTATAAATATTTAAAAACACAGACTTTGACCAGCTATGGGTGGTGGTTAAGCAGGCCTGTAAGGAGAGGAAAAAGATATAGCTATGAGTGTATCTAGTCACACAGATGGTTGTGAGCAATTTGACGAGAATGGATTGTTCGCCGAGAAAATTAAAATAAATAGTACCTAGTGATATAATTATCATTAAAGGAATTCATGAAACAGCTGATAAAAGACAAATTAAATAAACGTAAAAACTTCGATTCCCAACAGAAGGGAGATCTTGAATTGTTGTATAATGTACTGTATGTCCACGACAAGAAGGCTATAGGGGAATGGAGGGCAGAGGGGGCTTGAACTGTGCATCTACTCCGGTAGCGGTCCTGTTTACTAGGAAATGAGTGTATGAGAGTGCATATTTCTAGCTATGGGTGAGTTATGTGACAACGTTGTGTATTTTAAACGAGCCTAGCATCCTTGCCATTCTCGGAAACTAGGCATAAACACCGCGCGGGAAGCACAAAATGATTACGCTACACATTCCTAAGACTTGCCTGCTTGTCCTGGGCATACAGTACAAGTTTTCAGCATGAAACCCGGAGCACGTAATGTGTATAAATGCAAATTTGAAGTAATACACAATCTTACGCTACAAAGCTAGACCGGCTCCAAGTAAGATCCGAAAAGAAGCGGACAGGATAATAGGAAAAAAAAATGCTGCATACTATCAGCAAGAGGAATCCATGTGAACGGATAATGAAGGAAATAGGATTATACTTATGAGTAAAATGCCACAAGCACAACAATTCGTGGTGTAAACATATACAAGGCATTGAAAATATGATAAATTATGCACCAAGTCCAAATACAGGATTCACATCATACGTCCTTATGGTAGAGATGTGTGCGTGCGTGTGCATTGAAGTTTTTCGTAGTGTAAATGCAAGGCCATCTTTATCTAACAGGCCTGTATACGGAAAGAGATTACGTTATTGACGTCATCACGGGAGGCTTATGTTTATCACCTATTTGTTTATTACGGGAATGCAACACATCAGTACGTGGTTAGAACGCTAAGAAGTTGCTTGTGCCTTACAACGTGTCAGTAAACAATTAAGTGAGCGAACAATTAAATTACAAAGTGGTGTAGTTTTCAATACAAAATGCCTAGGAAGTGTTGTGTGCCGGGTTATACCTCAAACTATAAAACAAGTGTAGAAAAGTATGTTACAGTGTTTTCGTTTTCAAAGGATCTACACACGAGAGACCAGTGGGTACGTGCTATTCAAGGGATATTTATGAACCAGATGTGGTATGTATTAAACATTTTTCTGAACAGCACATAGTGAAGGAATTTCCTGCTACGGGAAATGATGGAAGCGTTTTGTAGCACCCAGAACAACTCCTAAACTTACTGAAAATCCATAGCATTTCGTAAATAACTCGAAGATGAAAACACTGTTGATTTTCAGAGCTTTAAAAATAGAATTAGTGACATGAAATTAGAGGGATTCACCGTCATCATAAAAGAAATAATTTTTTGTAAAAATTGATACTGAAGAAATTCCTAAAATTGTACCAGCATTAGGGGCTCGAATGACCTAACTGTCGACGGGCCCATAAACCCCAGTCACTCACTCACGTAACAGCATTAAAAATTAATTCCAATTTTATTATTTAGGTTCTATAGGGAAAACTGTAATACCCAATAGTAAATTTAAATGGATTCTCGGTAAACAAATGATATTGGATAAATGGTCTAAATTTGATGCTCTTTTGGTTCACAATAGCAAGTGAACAAACAGGACATAAAGTACTTCAGGCCGCCAAAATTTTAAAGGAATACTGGGAGGACATGAATGAAGATTCCACAGAATATCTAAAACCTAAATTCCTAGAACAGTAGGTAAAATTGGTCATGGGCGTCGCGAAGGGGGGAGGGCCACGGCCCCCCCTGGAAGTTGGTTAACTTAATGTGCAATCAATTACTGACTATTAAACTACTATTTTAAAAGATCAATTTTTATTTAGCACGAATTAATATGGTTATATGCAACAAATATTATAAATTGTGACATTAAATTAAGAATTAATATTATCTGTTTGCAAATTTCAAACATTTGGCCCTCCCCTGGAAAAATGTCTGCCGACGCTCATGAAATTGGTTAGTCAAAAGCCAATTAAATATACGCCCGATACCCTGTTATGGACGTGTTCAATTTATTTTTCTCACCCAGCAGCTTACAGACAGTTACGTGATTCCAATGTTCTTTCTTTACCCCATCCTGATTACCTCAGACAACTTTCTCAACCCTTCAGTCCTGATAGAAACTCTTGCAATTAAAATATTTATCAGAGAAGGTGAAAATGCTTGGTGATCACGAAAAAGTACTAAATTTGTTGAGACATATGAACAAGCATTTCTTAAAGTATAAAACCAGAGAAACTTAATTCTACATTTAGGTGCTGAGACATGTGACATTAATAATATCGGTGTTGACTGTAATGCTAGTGATTGCAAGTTACTGGGTGCTATTTTGACGAGGAAAATCATAAAAGTAATAACCAACATCCTCCTGAAAAACTACTGCATTATTAAACAAGACAGTTTGGTATTATCTACAGGAAAAAGAAAGAAAGAAAGAAATTGGAGATAAATTCGCATTGCGAACGTAAGAAGCATGCTCTGCCATCAACTACTATGCAAAGCATGTTTTCCACTAACATACTAATACACATTAACTTTTAATACGAAATGTGAAAATATAAATGAATGCACGCTTCTTCCAGCGCAGAAATGCTGTAAAACATGTGTTTATTCCGTATGAATTGCTTGGAACGTCAGCCTCGCGCTGTGACGTCACGAATCGCATATCCAGGCCTGTTACTTAGAGACGGCCTTGGTAAATGGCAACGCTGTGCTATGTTCGCACATGCCAGTGACCTGAATTGAATCCGAGCAGCACGTGTTTCTATAGTTTTCACGTTATGAAGGCACAATGGCTCTTATGTAGAATCAGCGCGGCGTTGCCACGTATGTTGCGCCACTGTGATTACCGCGTTTTTGCTCACAACCAGGTTTATTATTATTAGTTATTATTATTATTATTATTATTATTATCATCATCATCATCATCATCATCAAACACCTAAGAATTGTTTTTCGCTCGCCACTTTTAATAATGCTTTAAGACCAGTGGATAACCCGGCCAAAAGGGCTTCTTTAGGAGTTTTTATTGTCCTATCCTCCCAAACTTTTGATACAGTGTGCCCTACATTTAACCAACTTTCATCAAGGTACACGATTTTCCTTCCCTCTTTCCTGAATTGTTTTATTTTCCGTAAATAGGAATGCCGCCACACTATAATATCATTTCTCTCAATCATAAGCGATTTATTTCCTCTCTTTTCAAAATCATATCCCATTTCCTTCACTAAGCGATAAAAGGTTGAATATTTAAAAGTATGAAGTCCTCATCCTCATTGACCTTTTTCAATATGGACAGAATTGTAGGGGGAATATTTTGAAACAGAAATTAATGAAATTTGCATCGTATAGAACTGCATACAAAATCATTAGATTTCACCTTCCTGCTGGTTTTGTATGTATGTACCGTTTGTCTTCTTTTCCGCGGTGTAGTGATGGGACCCTTTTTACATTCTTTTCTTAATCTAAAAAATGTACGCCTACTCACACCAGTCGCCTTATAAAGTTCACTAACAATAAACGAGTCACTGTGTCCGGGGTTCTTTTACTTTAAATAATCATATACCCTAAGAATTGTTTTGCGCTCGCTACTTTTAATAATTTCGCCTTGTTCATCTGCCATCCATTGCGCACTGATCACTTAACTACAATGCATATAGTTACCAGAGAACTTTTAAAACTCGTTTACACCTCAAATTCCCGAAACCTATTGAAAACCTCCACTGAAGTGCAATCCATTATCGGCCCTTCAACTGCCACACGTCTGATTTCCATCATCTGCAAGACAGGAGAACCGGGTGTTGTTGGCCAAGTGCTTGGCGCGCTAAAAACATTTGCCTTTAAATGGTGATTTATGGATGGCTTGCTACTGGAGATGTTCTATATTTATATAACAAATAATTTCGATATTTCCTTGACAACTTTGTCGCTGGAAGTTTTTAAGTGGACTTAAAGAACGAGAATTAGCCAGCGACATTTTCCACTGTATAAACGAAGAATCCTAACACTTTGTTTTAGACTTTATTTTTTTAAAAAAATATGTTTAGACATAAATTGATATAATCTAAATACTAACGTGGCCTATAAAAGCAAGCGCATAATTCAGATTTTTTTCATTGCAATTATTTGGGTTTAAAACCATGTTTAAACGTGCGCAGAGAGAAAGATGTTAAAAAATCTGCTTTCAACAAAATTTTACATTTTATTATTTTAAAACATGTACAATTGCATAAAAGGTTTATCGTGCATACCATAGTATTCTTCGACACATTTTACACCAAAATGCATGTTCATACTTTATCTTAGTCACGTTTGAAAACACGCAAATTTGGCAACGGCGCACCTGATTCTTCCATAAGAATAACACGGTCCATAAGAGCCCGTTGTGCCTTCATAACGTGAAAATAGCTTTAGGTCAGTAGTGCCTCCGATGTAAACAAAACAGCTGACTGCCGCGTGCCTTGCGGTAAACACTACTTCAATTGTAAACAAAACACCCAACCGGCGTATGAAAGTACTGCACGAAGACTACAACAAAACACTGGCACAGTGCATTTACTTAACAGTGAAGCGGTCGCAATCTCGAGCGAATTGGCAATAATCGATATGTCATGCCTGAAATGTGTGAATATAACTGAAATGACGCATTCGTTGAAGAAATAACGAACATGCAGTTTTCCATAGTTATGGCAGAAGAAGAATGAATGAATAAATCAAAACCACGAAAGTTTTGGTTGAACAATGCTGACATAAAGAGATACAGATTTTCCTAATAGTGGACATGTTTCTTCGCCGTCTTATTGTTATTGTTGTTATTATTGTTCTTCTTCTTCTTCTTCTTCTTCTTCTTATTATTATTATTATTATTATTATTATTATTATTATTATTATTATTATCATCATGATCCATCACGAGCTAAAACAATACTAATTGCCTTTAATACACAAGTAAATAAGTCTTCCCCTTCATTTTTCTAAAACAGTTGTGCTCTTATGTAGATTATCGGGCTGAAATAAAACTTACCATTTGCCTAGTTGTCATAAATACCACCTGTGGTCATGAAGGTGCCAAAATAAACAGACAAGCAAAATGTAATTGATCTCTAGAAGTAAACGTAACAGTGATACTATCCTTAAAGGAAGTATACATAATATGGAGTTTCTCTAGACAAATGGCAAACCAAATCCATATCTAGTACGGGACTGAAGCATAGTTAATGTACTCCATAAGATAATGCTACGTTTGCAAGTACTATTTAACACAGAACACAAGTACCAGTCAGTACTTTGAGATAAATTCCATAATCCCGTCTAAATGCATTTATAAGCGCTTTGCAACAAGCAATACTGAAGATGTACGTCATTTATGTCGATCGTGTGTGTTTAAGTTTTATTATTAAAGTGCTTAATATTGGGTCGCATTTCAGTTCACAAGAGACATTATTTTATGCTGTTTTCGTTGTTTTTTATGAGGAAAAACATATGGAGAGTTGGATGTAAAGAGTGGCTTGGATTGCTAGATAAGAGATGACGGGAATGGAAATATCTGCTTTGTGATCTCAATATTATTTCATTTTATTTTATATGTTTATTTTTGTTTTATTTATTTTTTTTTATTTTATTCTTAAGGGGAATTTCCCCCTTAAATTATTAGTCGCACCATGTCTACGTACTCTCTTGAGCAATCCATGATAGCAAAGTAAATTCTTCTTTGCCCTAGTATACAACGGTGACGTTCACACATACCGCCTTCCAGACGCCAGTTCAGTTTTTACCGCCGAGCTGTTTGCCATCTTTTATTTCTTACTTTTTACCTCCCGTTCAGTTTCTGAACATTTTTTTGTGTGTTGCGACTCGCTGAGCGCCCTTCAGGCGCTGCAACAATTTGTTGGCAACTCGGTATTAATTATTAAAATACAGACACTTTTATCTCAGTTATCTCGCGGATACCAGTTCGTTTTTACGTGGATCCCAGGTCATGTGGGTATTCCGGGCAACGAGGCGGTGGATGCGGCTGCGAAGTCTGCATGTCGCCTTCCGAAATATTCCACCCGTACGCTACCCTATATAGATGTGCAGAGTAGTTTCGTCATCTACTTACTCTCTGGCAACAATCTTGGGAAGCGTTAGCTGGCACTCAGTTACAGACAATCAAGGACACGGTACATCCCAGGCGTGAGGAGGTGATTTTAACCCGCCTGAGGATAGGCCATCGAGCCACGCATGCACACCTTTTGCGCGGTGATCCGGAGCCTGTCTGTGCGACGTGCAATGTCCCACTCTCCATTGCACATGTCCTTACTGATTGTCCGCGGTATGAGCGCCAGTCCTTTGGCCTGGGTCTTACACTGTGCACCGTGTTAGGCAACGATCCAGTAGCTGTAAATACAGTACTGCGGTTTGTTGCCAGTATCTATTTTGGTAAGCAAGTGTAAGGTTTCTTTTATCTTGGCGGAAATATACTTCTAGGATGTTTTACTCGTGTTTGTACCCTTTTTAACAGTAACCAGTTTAGTTTTTCGTAATGTAAGTTTTTATCGGTTTTTAATCTTCCTTTTTTATCTGTTTTAGGTCTCTTTTTAGTAATTTTAATGTTCATTTTTAGGTATTTTAACTTCACTTTTTAGCTTTAAAGGGGTGAGGTTTTATTTCTTTGTTTTTATTTTGCACTTCGGGCCCTAATGACCTAGTTGTCGACGAGCCCGTAAACCCCACTACTACCTACCTTTTATGCTCTAGACAATTACTTTACCCCTCCCTACTCCTTCCCTTGACCTTCACACCGATTGGCTTTGGCTGATCCTGCCACCCTCATCCACCAATGCTTGTTTTTACATGACGTTCGCTAACATCAGGTGTTATGCCGAGAAGGTGCGAATGTTACTGGTATGATCCACTTGTTCACATAATAATGAAGATTCACTTTTCCATAGTTCTTAAAACAGAAAAATGAAACAGTTGAAATCACACATTTGAGGGTTAAAACAATGCTGACATAAAGGGATACAGATTTTTCTAATAATGGTTCTTTTATTATTATTATTATTATTATTATTATTATTATTATTATTATTATTATTATTATTATTATTATTATTATCATTATTATTATTATTGTTGTTGTTGTTATCAGTCACGAGCTAAAACAATAGTTATTGCCTTTAATACACAAGTAAATAAGTCTTCCCCTTCATTTTTCTAAAACAATTGCGCTCTTCTGTGTGTTACCAGGCTGAAATAAAACTAATGATTTCGTCATAAATACCACCTGTGGTTTCGAAGGTGCCTAAATATGAAGAAAAGCAAAATGAAATTAGTCTCTAAGTAAATCGGAGTGACAGTAATAGTACCTTAAAAGAAGGTATACATTATATAAAGTTTCTCTAGACATATGACAATTCAAATTCGTATCTAACACTGGACTGAAGTACAGTTAATGTACTCTAAAAGATATTCTATGTTTACAAAGAAAATAAGTACCTGTCGGTATTTTGAAATAAATTCCATAACCCTGTCTAAATACATTTATAAGCCCTTTACAACAAGAAATACTGAAAATGTGTGACATGTATGTGGATTATGTGGTGTTTATTTAGGATTTATTTTTACTAAATCCAAGTTCTTAATATTGAGTCGTATTTCAGTTCACAAGAGGCGATATTTTTTTTTTTATTTTTTTTTTTTTTTTAATGTGTGTTTTGAAAGAAGTGTTGGGGATAAAGAGTGGCTTATTTCGCTAGATAAGGGATGACGGGAACGGGAGCATCTGCTTTTATTTACGTGATCTCAATGTTGTGTTTTTTATTGTATTTTGTCTATTTTTGTATCTCTTTATTTATTTTTTTTGTTAAGGGGAGTTTCCCCGTTAAATTAGTAGCACCATGTCTAATTACTCCCTTGATATGGAGGGATTCATGACCACAAGGCAAATTCTTTCGTATTGCAGACGATTGTACTTCCTGCTTCCATTTCATCCCCCCCCCCTCCCCCATACACACACACACACCAAATGCCACACGATACCCCCCTTCACCCCGCAAGCAACCGCACATGCGACAACTGCTTTTGTGTGGCCCATGGCGTTGCCATATGTCGTGCAGAAAATAAACTTTGCATGACACTTTAACATTAAATTGTGGCTAAATACATTCAAATTAAGATTGAAATGCATTGCAGCCTTGTTCACAATATGTTTGCGCAACAGTTTGTAAAATAATAAACCATTTATATCCATTCGTTAAGAATGCTAGATGGCTCCAAATGTTTGACAAATTATTTTTTTTTTCAGCAAAACAGTTGTTTGTTGACAAAAATTGTATTGGACATATTTGTTACTCATCATGTAGGATCTCTGGTTAACGTGTGGCCAAGGCAGTACCTTCCACCCTGTATATAATATTCCAAATGCAATACAATATGGAAAACAATCACTTTCAAATAAAAATAAAAATTGTGTGTAGTATAGTATATTATTGCAAAAACAAGGGAAGAAAATAGTACATCTAAGCTAGAATTAGAAAAAGCAGATGACTTTTAAAAATGCCATTCACAGGAAAGTGCACAAGTTCAGTGTATTATGCAATGAGAGCATGATGGCAGCAATTAACATCCAAGTATATTTTATGAAACTAGCAATAGTAGTTGCCATTATACTAAGGTTTCATGGAGTATTTGTGCTCGACCAAGAGTCAAGTTTAAAACATTTCTAAAATGTTTTTAATTTTCTACGCTCCTGTTATCACAGATATCCAGCATTTTAGTCATGTATTTGTTATTCATTTATACATAAGAGAATCAAGAGTTGCACCTTCAACTGCAAAAATGAATTTATGTTGGTCTTGACACAGAGATACAAAATATATGTGCTATAAACCTCTAAAAAATACTTTCAAAAGCGAGAAGACAAATTGAATTTATTAAAATGATATTTACAATATTAATCCTAAATACTAAATAGAGTAGCTTTATTTCATATATAGGAATTGATAACTTCACCATCAGCTGCGTGGTACTGTGTACAGGCGGTAAATTATTGATTGTTACATATGGATCTTTTGTTTGATGGTTCTTTTTAGTGATGGTGTTCATTTTGGTCCCACGATTATGGGGTATTGCCACCACCCTAGAGCCCCGAATACGGGTGGGAGGTTATTTATGGCAGGGTTTTGCCTGGTGCCCTGAAAGGATCATCTGTGACACTGGCATTACCTCCTTAGTGGCTCAAAGCTCTCATCACAATATTGTACACCAGCGTCTCTCAAAGCTTAAAATTGCACTGGGTGCAATCCAACATGAGGCAGTAAACACGTAAACATCGTGCAGTGAGGAAGGGGGAGACGGCAAAGCGAGTGAGTGGAGGTGTGCACAGAGATCAACTTCTCGTAGTCGTATTTTGTACCTTACACAGGACAGTGCACTGGTGTATGCACATGGTCCTGTTGTGCATCTTACCTTGAATGGACCAGAACTCATTGTGGAGACCCAGGGAATGAATTTTGTGATGGTAAGCCTCTTCTTTGTTGACACCTCCCCAGAGTTACTCTGGTATGAGTGACTATCAGTACAAAGTAATGCCATACACTGGTTCCCAGGTGTACATAGCTCCTCCACCATCATCAAGGTCTTGCAGCTTCTAGGAGGCGATAATACCCAATAGTGTACATGCATTTGCAGTTATTGACAAATTTGTACTAACACTGTGTGAGCTTGGTGCCAGTCCATATGGTTTTGCAGTTACTGTGTTTCCTTGTCAAATTGTTATCTTAAAGCCTTTCATAAGAATATTTAAAAGAACCCAAATTATATTTTTATTGTTTTAGGCAAGCAGAATTAAAGAAGGAGGGCGGTAACCAGCTTTATAAAATCAAGAAGTACCAACAAGCAATTCCATTATATTCCGAAGCCATAGGTAAGTTAACATACTGAGGGCCATGTGCACCATTACCAGTTAAGAAAGTACCTCGATAAAGTTTGTAGTTTACCAGGGTAAAGTCGTATTTCTGTTGCACCAAGCTCAGTTTCGACTTTACCAGTGTTTAACCGTGGTAAAATGTTTACCTCTTGTTGGAGAGCGGTTTTCAACGAAAACCTCGGAAATGATTCCAAAATGGAGTTTAACAATAATTATGTTTTCCTTCATTATCTCCATCAATTTGAATGCAATGAGGAGAGAGTATAACAAGAGAGGAGGGATCTGTTTGAAGAACTGAGCGACGTTTCGTTTCCAACAAAATTTCAATTGAAAAATGAGACACTAACTTCAGTTTTACATGAAATTGGCCAGCAACTCAAGTTCCCTACCGCAAGGAACCATCCAATATCACCTAGAAATCGTCTTCACCTCCATGCAACTGGATCTTGTTGTTGCAATTACACGTTCATTTTCCAGAGGACACTCACTTTCATCACCATTGTCATTGCCATTATTATTCTGGCTACAGAAATCTCCCTATAACAGAAAATTTATATTGTTATATTTATTGTTTCACATGTGTTATTTAATTTATTGTATGTACATTGTGTTACATTAACATAATCACATTAACGATTTCTTCTGTAGTCTCCAGTAGGTTGGAAGTATACCTAATCACATTGGCAGCGGACTCTGGAAGTTCTATTGCTCACATACACTAAATTGTTATGCATTCAATCAACCTTATATTATCAGCTATAGGAAGTATTGGTCAAGCCGTAAATTATGAAAATGTACGTATGTAATTACCGCTGTTTTCTGCATAACCCACATCTGAGTCGCGAGGGCTAGCAACATATGCATTTTTTTCCGTGATCACCCTTTTATCCAAACCCTCCAGTTTTGGCAGTACTTAAGGTCCATCCCCAATCTTATATGTTTCTACCTTCTCGTTTGCTGAAGCTCTCATGTTTCTTTTCAATTTTGTTTACGGTTTTTAATTTTTTGTATGTGTCCTTTCTGTGGTACCTGCACATTAAACAAATAATAAGAGGACGAATGCATATATCAGAACGATAATAAAACATACATACAAATTATAACCTACCAACTGGCTCGTAAGTCCTAGGGGGTGTAAGTCTTGCATAAGGAGAGTAATCAGATGGAGGAGGAGAATGCATTAGCTTACTAGGCATACAGCTAAACTCGTGACAGATTTTTTGCCAAGCATTCTCGTTGTCTTTTTATTTTATATTACAGATTTGTACTTCTCTACTAAATCCAGTAAAACTGAACTCTCATTAATGGTAAAATTCGGCGCTCTAGGAGGCCTTGGGGGGGCTTATCGTCTATTTTGTTATTTTGGTCCATCACGAAAATGAAATACCAGAAAAATTTAGGTTATGAACACCACTCACTAGCATAAACACAACAAACAAGTGACTGTCGAAATTAATCACTGTCTTCTGAGTACTACCATGAATTGCTTCTGAAGAGAAAAATAGCAAGAAAACCAGGCGCTGCGAAACCTCGGTATTCAAACCGAGGGTTAACAATGGTGCACAGCTTTTAAGACTTTACCACGGTATAAGTTTAACCACTGTATCGTAACAGCTCATATTTACCAAGGTTGATGCACTCGGCCATGAATTTAATATGAGACACTGGAGATTAAAAGGTGAAGTAGAAATTGAGTTTCTAAAAATCATACTAAAACAACCTGACATGCTTGTTAATTTGAAGGAACACATAAGCTGTTGTAGTGTTTAACGCCCGCTTTTACTACTACGAAACACATAAGCAAAAAATGTTTGAACAGTTGGTATTTTTCAAATTTATTTCTTCACTGGCCATGTTCAAAAGGAGAATCTACAATAATACCTATGATGGAAATATCAGGTAAGTCAGCTGCCCCTATTGTTTTGGAAGGTAGGTCAACCATCAAACAGCATTTGCACTTTAGTCCTGTCTTGCATCTTACTAAAAGATGGCTTGACATACATGCTTAGGCTCTCACGACAGGCGTTAATCCAATAGAATGTAGTTTCCAGCCTTGTAGGCCGTGGTCCAGTTGATGAATAAGTATCTGACGTTTCACCCAAGACTCTGTTGGGCATTTTCAGAGTGAGTGAGTCCTGGCTGCTTAACAACTAGAGGGCATTTGATGGAATGTCCGACCTATATATAGGTGAGAGGGACTGCCTTTCGTCTCTTATTGGTTGTTTTTACACCAATCACTACTGTGTGGCTGTGGGAACTGCCATATGATTGGTTCTGTTGGCATTTTGGAGCTTTGGTTTTATATTGTCTAGCACTGGCACCCAGACTGTGTGCATATGTGCTGTTTCTTCTTTTCTGTTGAAATTGTTTTTATGTTTGTGGATCTCAATGGCTTCTGTGTACAGCTGTGCGTGGTAGTGTTGTCCAGAACTTTGGTCTCGTCGAACTTGATGTCATCACCTGTTAGAAGCACATGCTCGGCTGCTGCTGATTTCTCCATGTGTCCTAGTCAGCAGTTGCTTTTGTGTTCCTTTAAGCTGGTGCTTAAAGGTGCAGGGGTTTGCAGCGAATGCTCTGCAGCTATTGAGGTTACCTGCACGGCTATTTCTGGGCAACTTCAGCAGTTTGTCAACACTCGTGCGAGCCTGCCCAGGTTTGGACTTTGAAATAATTTTTGCAGGATGTAAAGTATGAATATCCAAAAGTGTCACATGGTAGGATCCATGCACTCAGCACGTGTTGAGCTTTCCTAGCAGAAGCAGACTTCCCTTTTAACTGCCTGCTCTACTGCTGGCAGTGCGGGTAACACTATTAGAAAACAATAATTTAATTTTAAGTATGAGCAATTGGAAATGAATAACAAATGTGATAACTGTTCACAATTTTCCACTACTTTTACAAGGGCTGTTCAATAAAGAATGATCATAAGTTTTCACACGAAAATTCAATCTTATTATATTCTGTTAGCTTAATGTGAAACAAACACGCCGTAGTAGTTTCATTTTTGGTACTCCTGGTTCCTGCCTGTGAGAAACAGGCAAGTTCAGACATGTTCAGTATCGCCTACTGCTGCAATGGAGGTAACACGTGAGGAACAATATGCGGCTTTGAAATTCTGCTTTCGTCTCAACAAATCTTCAGTTGAGGCCTATACAATGTTACAGGAGGCCTATGGAGAGTCTGTTCTTCCCTACAGCACAGCTTGAAGGTTGTTTAAAGAGGGGAGACAACAGTTTCATTGTTGATACTCCTGGTTTCCACCTGTGAGAACCAGTGAAGTTCAGACATGTTCAGTATCGCCTACCGCTGCAATGGAGGTAACACGTGAGGAACAATATGTGGCTTTGAAATTCTTGCGTCTCAACAAATCTTCAGTTGAGGCCTATACAATGTTACAAGGCCTATGGAGAGTCTGTTCTTCCCTACAGCACAGCTCGAAGGTGGTTTAAAATGTTTAAATAGGGGAGACAATCAATTTCAAAGGAAGGTGGACCCGGTGCTCCAGTTACTGCTCTTGCGGAAGAAAACATCAACACTGCTGCTGCCATTGTGAAAGAGGATCGACGAATTACCTTAAAATCACTTTCTGAAATACTGAACATTTCACTGGGTGCCACCCACACGTTGGTGACAGAAACATTACACATGAGACGTGTTTGTGCGCGATGGGTTCCAAGACTGCTGATTCCTGAACAAAAGGACATTCGCATGCAGGTCTGCATGCAGTTAAACTTGATGTTAGAGGAAGACCCAGAGTTTCTTTCAAACGTAATCACTGCTGATGAAACTTGGCTACATCATTTTGATCCTGATAGCAAACAGCAAAGCTCAGTGAGGAAATCTCCTTCATCACCAACTCCCAAAAAAGCAAAAGTGATTGCTTCTGCAGGGAAAGTTATGGTCATCTCATTCTTTGATATTCATGAAATGGTTTATCAGCATGTTGTACCTGCACACACATCAGTAACTGGACAATACTACAGGGATGTCCTGAAAACATCGAAAGTCCATTTCAGGTGCAAAAGACCACATTTCCGTGAAGCAGGCTGGATGCTGCACCACAATAATGCACGGCTGCATATTGCCAATGTTGTTGCTGAATATCTTGCAAAAATCAATGTGAAGTGCATCCCTCACCCTCCCTATAGTCTGGATTTAGCCCCATGTGACTTTTTTCTATTTGCTAACTTGAGGAAACACCTTCGTGGGAGGCATTATCCATCATCAGAAGCAGTGGTGAAGGCTGCGGAGGCGATTTTGAAGGATCTCTCAAAAAATTGTTTCCAGCATGTCTTTGAAGACTGGCAGAAATGCTGGGGCAAGTGCATCGCATTCATGGGAGACTATTTTGAGGAGGGCCATCAAGATGATGAGGATGAGTAAAGGTACGTTGTCAAAAAAAATTGTGATCATTCTTTATTGAGCAGCCCTTGTACATTGCAAAGTATTGATAAGTGGCTTGTTTCTCATTTCTCAATATGGTATTCTCAGTATAGTTTTAGTCTATTAGTTGGTTCATCTGATGGACATTACTACCAAGCAGTTGCCCTGTGTCGTAGATTTACAGTACATAAAAGAACCTCAAGCCTGATTAAAAAAACCTCTGAGCAAAATTAAGCAGTCTTTCATACCCTATATAGAATGGGATGCTGAAAACTATAGCAATTACAGAGCATCCATAACTAAAGCACTTTTTGTCTGTGCTGCCAACGATAGCAGTGACATTTACTAACTGGCATGGATTTGGCCTGTACCCTTGCAGCTCCACTTACTGCTACTGTCCATATTGAATGTCAACAATGCTGTCATTCCACCCCAAATATGAAGTGGGATGGATCCAGAGAATAGTAATAAGTGTTACAGCGTCCTTCAGCTTCTGTAGTTTTCTGTTTGGGATGACATTTTATTGCACCTTGAATAGTTAGTATGACTGATTCGAGGTATACAAACAATTTAAAACAGTATTCCTTCCCTTTTTTTAAGGAAGCGCCAGGGCACAACCCTTGGAACAGCCCCTGTATCTGACAATATGAAAATGAACACCTTTATTCAACTGTTGAATAGCCCTAGCTTTCCATTTGTATTCCATATGCCACTAGTCATACAATTTGCATATTTGGCGATTTAGGTAATGACATTCTTGCCAGCGCTCCTGTGTTACAGGAACACCCCTAAGGAACTGATAACTGCAAATTTATAATTATGCTGTTCACTGGAAGATGAAAAATGTATTTTGGAAACAAAATTAATCATGGTTTTATTAACTGGTTGGAGAGCAGTAATACAGGAGCAATTTTAAGGTCTTGGTTAAATACTTTACCACAATACAGTATTCTACTGCTTATTAGTATAACAGTTTTCATAAATCAATAAGTAAACAACAGCTCTGTGTTAGTAAATTTATTGTCATGTAGAATAACTACCGGACAAAATTCCGGCACACCGGCAATGCTGGTGCGATCCTGGCAATTGACAGTGTTGTTACACAACAAAATAAAAGTGAATGTTGTAAATACTTTTAATTTCAGTGCTTCACAACTAATTATTGCTGTAGGTTTGATCCTTAAAATCCAAGATTTCATCTTTCCAACTTAGTTGTGCATACTATTCTGTAAGGAGTATGAAGTTTAATTTACTTTCATTACAGCTAAACAACATTTACTTTTAAAATTATTCTATTTGTACTATGGTATTGCATAATCAAGAGTCCCATTAAGGTAATCGGAAGTATTAAAATATCAAGTCTCCTGGCATGACAGCTTAATGGCCAAGGGTTAATGTGCAGCTGCTGCATCCTTTGCCTCTACACACATAGGAGAGACTAATAATGGTGTACATGCTTCTTCTCCCTTATCTTTCAACATAGTTCGTATAGATGCATTTGTTTTTATGAAGAATATTTCCTTGAAGTGTTCTATGTATAACTTTAGAAGTGTTTTCAGGAGCCAGCACAGCATTCTCAAAGCTACATTTTTGTATACCATGGTACACTTTTCTTTGGAACAAAATGCAACTAGAAATAATGCATTTAAACAGCATTATACCCTTATGTTGGTATTTTTAAAATAATTTGTTACTAAATTGTCCATGGTGAATTTAACTCTATGTGATTCACAGGTATTTAAAAATGTACCAAACATACTGAAAAGCATTCTTTACTAACTCCAGAGTTCTGAAGATCTTGTGAATTTCAATTTTTTTTTATTTCCTTGTAATAGCACATATTATTTCCTTAAAGGAAAACAACACAGTCTCCTATGGAATTTTGGAGTAAGCTTCACTTATGATTGCTTCTAAAACTGACAATTTTCAAAATATTCTAATAGACTGGTGAATGGCAATTCTGATTTCAAGAATCTTCAGCTGTTAAATGCACTTCCCACTTAATTTCAAAATTTGGTAAATGAATGGCAATTTTAGAACATAAATAATGCATGAGGTTTAATACCATTTTATTCATACTGCACAAAATGGCTGAAAACATCTCAAATGTCACACTTTGTATAATTATTTTCCTTTTCTTTGTTAAAGAATTTTTAATTGCTGCTGTGATTGAAACCTCATTGGTATTGGAATGTGTCAGATAAATTCTGGTGATGTAATAAGCAACACTTTTCCCCAAATTTTATTTCTTCTCTTTTTATCCCTCCTTTTGGGAGGGGGGGGGGGCAGAGGGCATTACAAGGAGTTGATTCCTGTCAGTGTGAATAAGCAGGATGTTTCAAACATTAGCTTAGACTAATATTTAACGAGTCACATAAATGAAGCTGACAGTGCCCATCACTCACTGAACATGTATGCCACTTTGGAAACATAGTTTTGTTTTCCAGCATTATGTCCTGACTCAGCTGCATATTATGGGAACCGCTCTGCATGTTACATGATGCTCCATCAGTACGAAGAAGCCTTAGATGATGCTAGAAATGCAGTTCAACTGGATAAGAGCTTTGTCAAGGTTTGTATGTCAGTGCTCTACTAAATTCTTTTATTGTATAGCTGAGCACCTTGTTATGATCGTGGGCTATGATAGGTATTCACTTTCTGAAATTGTTTTTTCATGTATGTGATGGTTTAGGATGTGTTTCCCAAGATTTTGACAGTATTTTTAACATGAACATCCAATTCTATAGTAGCTGCAAAATTTAATGGCAACTGATAGTTGACTAATACTGCTATTATTTTTCCTATTGTATAAATAAATTTTGTGTCTGCAAATTATATTTATATCACTGACTTTGCAGCATGATTTCAAAACGGTGTTAACTATAAAGCACTGCAAAGCATGGCAAGCGTATGATTAGGTTTTGTGTTGAGCCAGTGGCCATTAAATTTTGCAACAGCTATACCTACTTTTTCTCATGCAACTATGAATTGAAAAGTACATCCTGCAGTAACTATGTTAAGGTAATTTGAACACTTACTGTGTTCAATGTTATATCCATTAGCTTTAACTATGTCTTTGCAGTGTGACTTCGTTGTAGACCATGTCTAAGAACAGCCCCACCCCTGGCAGACTTTCCAAAGTCCTGTAATTGTGGTGGGATGCTGAGAAGTAAGGTACTGTTTCAACGGACAAAATCTGCAAAAATCCATTGATGAGGCATCTGGTAACTTCTCAGGAATCCTTTTAAATGGTATCACATTACACCTGTTTCCACAGCTTTCCAATGGTAGTAATGCGGGAAGACCAAGAAGTGTGTCGATCCTAACATTTGGGGCATCTTAACCATACAACCAGGGAATCTGTTCATAAAAAAGTTGGGTCCATAACATTCCTTTGATAATAGGCTACATTAGTTTTTACGCTGTTGGAAACTTTGTGAATGCCAAGTTTCCCCCAAGAGCAGTAACCTGCAACCACCATGAATTCCTTGGAAAGCTTTTGCTTGTTCTCTCAAATGCAGTGGGAGCACTGGTTTGGGCCCACTTGATGGTTATTAACTGTGCTGGTTTGTGTTGTCAAGATAAACCCACACTTCATCTAAAGAACCACCCTTTGCCACTTTTTACCTGCCAGATAGTGTTCATAGCTTTTTGCATTAGTGAAGCGTTCTCTTATATGCTGCTCTTTCAATGCATGTCCATATGCTTTATGGTGTTGTTTTAGACACAAATTGCTGTTTATTATTTGATAAACAGTCCCTTTTAGATGTTCCAATGTGACTGGCAATGCTTCTTTGTGTTAATGGGTTTTCTTGAGTCACCTCTGTGCTCAGTTTGGCTACTACACCTGATTCTCAGATGGGAATCCATTGTGTAACTGTGTTATACAGCCCACAAACAACTTATGTTGTTTGCTCCTTTGCACTATTATTGAAAGGCTATAACCAGCATTGGAAAGTCAAAGTTCTCCTGCCACAAGAAAGCAACTTTCTTTAATGCAGTTTTTTACAATGGAAATTGTGCAGCAGAGCCATAGTTTAAACTCGTGGGCATCACATTGAACATAACAAATGGCAGTAGTGTATCTTGCCAGGAAAAAAATGTAAGTAAAAACTTCTGAGCTTAAGTGAGGGTACTCTCCGCATACAGAAATACAACGTGATAAGTTCAGCCCAAAATGGTTTTTTAAAAGGCAAAACAGAAACAGCAATATTTAATTTCTTGGATGGGGTCTGCATTCACTAGATAGAAGAAACCACAATATTGGACTATTTCTGCACTTTCTAAGGCATTCTAACTAGTTAACCATAAAATACTATTGGGAAAATTAGAATGTTATGGATTAATGGGAACAGCAAACAACTGGTTTAAATCTTGAGCCAGCATGAGCAAGGAGTAGAAATAATAAAAAACAACATACTCAAACATTCAAACCTTACCAACAAATCAGCTTAGTTTTCACAGTGCAAAATAAGCAGGAATGGTTTTTTTCAAAATAAACTTGTAAATTAAGATAAGTCAGTTGCTATATCATTCTGTCAGAATAAATCACAAGTTAAAAGCAGCCATATGGAATGATGAGTTAGTGCAGTATAGACCAAACACAAAATTCTTGGGTTATGGATTAACACTTAAAATGGAATACACATGTTGAAAGGTTGACATCTAGATCAGGTGTGGGCATTCTTGACCCTGCATGTGACCATGTGTCAGGCCACAATAATCCCTCTCCTCATTTGCTGTTTGCAACACAGAAACAGACTTCTAACCCAGTGGCAAAACATTGATGTGCACAACTTTGAGATACATTCCACAATAGTTGGGACATTTACGGAAGCATTGGCTCTTTAATATTTTGTAGCATACAAATGCCATGTAATGTGCTGTGTGTATGTAAAAACTGTAATTTTTAAGTATGGTATGTTCATTTTCATATCAGTTTATAAGAGATACTATATTAATTTTGATAACAACCATGACATATTTTGAGTTTCAAATGTTTATTGTATGAGTAATAATTAATAAAGCACTTAATTTTATTTTCCCATTTCTAGCATTTTAATAAAGAGGCATTACCAACTTTCAAAACTAACATCTGCATTATGCCACTGCTCTGAAGGATTACCATTACCACATAGTAGTGCTTCACAGCCCTCCCCTGTGGATGTGACACGCAGCTTGCCCATACCTGATCTAGATAAAGACACATGTGTTAAACATAAGTCAATAAAATTGTAAATCTAAATACTTAAAAGAACCTGTACTACTTGCACTCTGTATCTTGAGTGCTCAGATGGCATTGTCGAAGACAGCAGTGTGTTTTATGTTTTATAAAATTGTAAATCTAAGCATTTTTAGGAACCTGTACTGTTTGCAGACTTTACTTTGAGATAACAGATGGCATTGTTAATAATGGCAACAGAACTTTTCATGTCTTTATGCAGTTGTACTTAAATTATATGATAATAGGTCATGAGTTGTAGTTTCTGCAATTATTTTTCCCGGTTGTTACTTTGGCAGAGCACAGGCCTTCTTGACTCACTGTTGTGGTACTAGATTCCAGGTCTCAAGATAAAGTATGCAAGAAGTACTTTGGCTCTTTCGGTAGTCTGCTGAGATTTGGAATATGATTGGGAAAATTCAACAAGGGAAATTTAAACTTTAAATGACAAAAAAAAAAAAAAAATGATAAATCAATATTAGGACTAAAACAAAGGGATTCCTGTAGAAATGCATTTAATATACTTTGAAGTTACTAGAGCACAGTTTTTACTTAGTAATTGGTTTACTATAGTAAGAACTTAGGATCTTAAAAGTAATTATGTATTTAACCAATGTATATACTATTCTCTTATATATATTTTCACTTTTTTACTCTAGCTGAAGCCATGAATTATTGTAATTACCATGGTTGACAATAAATAGAATTACGTTACTGTTAAAAAAATAATTTGGAAAACTTGATGTTTATGGTAATTCCATTGTATATTTCAGGGGTACATAAGAATTGCAAAATGCAGCCTGGCTTTGGGTGACCTAACGGCTGCTGAGAGTGCAATCGCCAGAGTAAAAGAGTTGAGTGTAAACAACAGTGCCATATTGCCAGAAATACAAAAACTGGAAATAATTCGGAAATTTGAAGAAGATGGGGACAAGGCTTATGATAAACAAGACTACAGGAAGGTTAGACTATGGTGAAAGATTTAAAATACAACATCTATATTGAATCTCTTGCAAACTATTTGAAATACCAGCTTCATTATCTGACATTGCAGGAGTGGCAGTTTAAAACTTGAGTGTTACGAGTATTTAATGAGTTTATCTGCTCTTCTGTTCTCTAAGATAGTTTAGTGGTCTAGAAGATTTACATAATGAAACATCCTCTTTATTGCTTACAATTGAGCAGGTTGCGAGCACAAGTGGTTAAATCCAAAAGGTTTTTTTTTCCAGAAAGTAGAAAAACCTGTAATGAGGCTTCACTTTGCTAAGTCAGATTTTTATGGCTAGCATGTGTTACATCCCTTGATGTTATAGTATAAACAATATTTTTATTATACTTTTTGTTTGGCAGGGTTGGATATATACAACTTTGATTGGAAATATAAGGAAAATATCCATTTTATTCAGAAATGAAGGAAATTAACATATTTCTCAGTGTATAGTGCCATAGACTTGTTTTGCTTGCATGTGGTACAACTTTATATTACAACATTCTTTAAAAAAATTAGTTTGTATATACTATTGTATATACTATTTTAGTGCTTGTAATTTATGAAACTGAAAGTATTTTCTACTGAAAAGAAAAACATTGTAAAGATTGTTTTAAGGTGATTTAAAGGATTAAATGTATTAAATTTTGTCTTAGAAAAACTATTCAATGTCGAATAATCAGCTTTTTTATGCTACTAATTTTCCTATTACATGCATTCCTTATTCGAAAGAAATAGTTGTGTGTGCGCGTGCACACACCCAATGTACGTATATGGAGTCTCCCATATAAACAAAGATCATACACACGCAGTTACCTCAGCTGAAGATATGTTGTGTACAGCTGCACTGCTTTATATAAGGTGCTGGAAGTGTACTTCCTGGGTTATATAGACATTCTATCTGGTAACAACATTCTGGTTGATGTGACTGAGTTCTCCCACTGTAATGTTTCTGATTTCATTCATAATGTCTTTCAGTTCCTCCAATGTGTGCAGATTTGTTAGATACACTTTTTCCTTCAATTTACCCCAGAAGTAATCCTCACATAATGTTAGATCTGGAGAAGGAGGGAAAATTAGACCAGCACTGAGCACTGTCTACAAACACTTCCAAGATTAGAAGAAGGGAATCTTCTGCTGCATGAGCAGGGTTTGAATCCTGTTGAAACCATTCACTTGATTTTTCTTCTTCCGTTAACTGATGGAAAAACTGTATTAAAATGTTATCTGAGTATCTCTCTGCATTTGTCACCTCAAAAAAAATAGGCCCAATTATTTGTCTTGCACACACTAGACACCAATCTTCCTATCATAATGAGGGACTCTTCACACTCGTAGCAAAAGTTATGAATGTTCTCATTTCAATGATGAAAGATACCACTCACCGTATCTCACTCTTGTGGCAGGCTCACCAGGTATTAAATAATGGGTCCAATGTTAACCTGTATGGTTTGTGGTGTAACAGCTTTGTAGCTCTGTGTGCAGAAGAAACCGAAACCCCTGCTTGTGCTAATTTTGTGAGTGATGGCCATTTAAGATTTGCGTCAAAGCTATCTAGCTTTTCCTCTGTTAAAACTGTTTTTTTTTTTTTTTTTTTTTTTTTTTTTAAACGGGCACTCAGTCAGTGGTTTCAGATTTATTTACAATTACATGAACCTCTGCATTGCATGTCGTTGAGTTGACCTGCACTCAAAATAACTTTTACATATAAAAACGTGATGTTGCAACGATAACTGTCACACTATGTTGACAGCTAAGGTACAGTCTGACAGCAAATGATATTTGCAAGGTCAAGAACTATGCATGTGCCTCCAATGCTGCAGCTTATGGAGAGTAAACATGCAGCTTGTGCAATCTTGATTTATATGGAAGACCCAATACGAGGTGTGGCAATAAAGAAACTGGACTGGTTGTTGTGCGCATTTCCGGCTTCATTGATGACAAAGAGAAGAGGATTAGCCTTGGGACTCTACCTGACACGTGTATAAAATTTCATGTCATTGTGAGCCATGTGTGTCATGTCTGACTGTGAACCTTCTTAGAAATGGGTCGTGTTAGTTCCGTGCTCCATCAGAATTATGCAACATTCTGAAGTGAAACATGTTAACATCAAATTCCTCACAAAACTCTGGAAACCTGCCACAGAAACTTACGATTTGTTGAAATAAGTTTATGGTAATTAGTGTATCTCATATGCAAATTTTCAAGTGGGATAAGGGGTTCAAGGGCGGCAGGTAAGACGTCGAAGACAATCCAAATGTTGCCATCCTTGCATTTTGAAAACTGAAAAATAATTTTTTCCCCTCAATATCTGAGGGGTTATCTACATTGATTGGGTGCCTGAAGGTCAGACTGTCAATCAAGTGTATTATAAAACTCTTCTGAAGACCCTCCGTGAATGTGTGTGATGAAGAGACCAGATCTGTGGAAGAATTGCTCATGGATTCTTCATAAGGATGATGTGCCAGCCAATTACATGATGTCTGTGAAGAGGCTTTTGTCGAAAAACATTCCAGTGATGGAACATCCACCATATTCACCTGACCTAGCACCGTGCAACTTTTCTCTCCTCCGAAAAGTGAAGTCTGCACTCAAAGGAACCAGGTTCGAGTCCATGGATGCAGTGAAGGAATTCCAAAATAGCTCAGACACATGACCTGTTTCTAAGAAGATTCACAGCCAGAATAACCACCACAGTGGCAGGAAATTTTATATGCATGTAGGGAGAGTCCCAAGGTCAATTCCCCACCTTTCTCTTTGTCATCAATGAAGCCGGAAATGAGTACAACCACCATTCCAGTTTCTTTATTGCTGCACCTTGTATGTATGTATATATGATATGAACAAGAACCACTTTAGTTTAAACATGCATGCTAATATCTGGTCCCGAACAATCACACTCGAGATTTAAATTGCTTGGAGTACCAGCAATCATTGTGTACACAATTCATTCTGTTCAAAATCTTGTCTCCTAATTATTTCATCATAGAAAAACTGTCTTTATTTTGTGCCCAGTTTTCACCAAATTCTTTCTCCAGCAATCTCCTCATATTCCTTTTTTCAGCACTTACTCTGTGTTATAAAGGCATTTCATTAAGCTGTACTGCATTAGGATTCTTCCCTCTTTTTGTAAGGCTGAAAAATGCTTCAGTGGATGCCTCATATCTGTATTTCGGTATTCTGTTAACCTTTCAAACCCCTTAATAATGTCCTTTCTTTATATATAAAACTTGCAAAGCTGAGCTGGCAAGGAAACTGATACGCATGTGTGCCACGCGCACACATACACACACACACACCATGTTTTGACAACTCATAGTTATTGATTCATTTTACTTAGACCTGGTTTTGGTGTCACCTTGACTGACCCTGACATTGGATCAAGTTTTGACTAAACAGGTTGAATGTGACATCAGTCATGGGGCACACACCCCATCTGAAGTGGATTTCATGACAAACTCGTTGCAGCATGTCAGGCATGACTCATTCAGTTGCAATGACGATTCTATGTCAGTTCTGGTAGAGAAGCTGGTAAGGGTGGAACAAGCACTGTCTCCTTGATGAATCCCCACAAGAAAAAGTCAAGGTGTCATTTCCAGTGAGCGGGGCCTTGCAGTTGGCACACTTACCCAGAAAGCATACATTAAGGAAATCTTGGACATCAGAGAGGTAGTATGACTGCACCTTGCATAAATAGTAGGTGTACTGGGAGGATCTTTACCATACTTTGTGCAAAAATTACATTGTACAGTTGTCACAGACTTTGACTTTTCAGACCAAAACACCAGAAAGTGCCGTTGGGACCAGTAAAGGCAGCCATCTTTGCTACAATGTCGCTAGTGCTTGCGGCAGCGTGATTCTGTACTGGTGTACCACATGAGTCAAAACTTGATCTATTGTCAGTCAAGATATGCAATGAAATTGGGGAGAAACTGAGAATGTGAACATTACCCACTCTCTGGCCATCAAATTACATGCTTAAGAAATGGCAGATTGCGTGCAACCACAAGGAAAATAAATCTGTTATTAGTTTCAAAATATTGGTTGACTAATTTCTATTATGCTTTGTATAATTCTCCTTAATTGCTTATTTAGCAAGCACTGTTAATGATCAGAAATACAGCAACACTTTCTTACATATGGATTATTAAATTTTTTGACATGAATATTATATCTGTCTTCATTTGGCATTGCTGCCATCTATGTATAGGGTAAACCTACCCTATTTCGTGAAGCAGTATTTATCGTCCCTCATGGTGTAAGGTAAGTCTGGAAGTTGGGATTTGACAACACATTTAGAGAGGGCATTCTCCCTTTCAATACCTGTAGTGATATGAAGGTCATTAGCTAGCTGAAAGGGTTGCTACAGCCAATATTCTTGAGAACTTGTGTGAAAAACAGGTTTAAAATGCAACAGTAATAATCTAAATTTATTCAAAGCTTCATATACATAATATTTACTCTGTTTTTCAACTATTATAAACTTAACACATGCAAGTATTGCACTGTTATGTTATTTTGTAATTTAAAACAGGAATAATGCCGTGAATGGCTTTTGCAAATGAGCAACTTTCTTACGATTTTTTCAAACTTTCTACTGGAAGACAGAATTCAAACAGGAATGGAAGTAAAACGAAGTTAAAACTAAAATAAGACAAAAATATGATGCTAGGTGTCTGCAGGTAGTACTTAGGCTATTTTAGAGGAAAAGTGGCCTATATCCAAAGCTTCTAAGAAATTTTCCATTCCTGGAGCACTCTTAAGGGATATGTAAGCAGAAATGATGGTGATGATTTCATCAGACGTTAAAAAGATGGTTAGATCATTTTCTCTGTCATCTGCCAAAATTCGCAGCAAAAGAAAAACTAAGTGGTGGGCGACCAAAAATGGACCCCTAAACCAAAGTGTTCTATCCAGGATAAACTCAGAAGTGCAACCAGATCCAAAAGCAGAAATGCGTTATCTACCCAGAGCCCTGCCGGGACAAATGGTTTGCGGGGGCAGAAGAAAAATAAGAATTCTGAAAAGAAAACTGAGCTGTAGTATGTGTGTCCTGAAGTATAGAAGTGGAAAAAATAGAAGTGCCTGGATTCAGTGCTGCTTTTGTTTGAAATAGTACCACGAAACTTGTCAATCTGTAGATTCCAATAATGCACCTACTGTTTTTATATGTAATAAGTGTGCAGAAGCTTAAATATGTGACAGTGACAGCAAATGAAAACTTGAACTCTTGAACAGTAACGCTCACAGAATTAGGTACAGTAAGTCATGAAATTAGGTAGACCTCACAAAATAAGGTACATTATGTCGACTTTTATTTCTAAGTTAATAAATTTCTCATTTATGTAGATTCCTAGTGGTTATTAGCTTTATGGTGTTCTATTAGTACTGCATTTGTAAGATAAGTATTAATAAACCAGTCTTTTAATATATGTGTTGCCTTTATTACATGGTTAATCCTTAGCATCACAAAATTGGATAGGTTTACCCTATTGCTTGGAATGAATATCCAATGCTTTTGGCTTGTTATGCTTTTTTATTATGAGCAACAATGATTTTCCAATCCATGTCATTCTCAATGTTAAAAACAATTTACTGAAAGTGGTACACAGGAATCCTGAATGATGACACTAAAGTGGCATTAGTCAAATGGACACTTGAATTGGTTCATTAAAATGTATCACCTGAACATGCTTCATAAGCAGTGTTGATTACACCATCAGCAGATTTAAAGAGTTGGCCTTGCTTCTAATATCTTCTGTGGATTCGCTGGATCCCTCTCTGTCAGTTGATGGACTCATGTAAATAATCTCCAACAGAGACTTTGAAATGTGTATTTTATGGATTTTGTTCCAGAGGTGGGAAGTTACAGCTGATTTCTCTATTTTCTTGTTTTTAATGCGGATTTGGCGTTCCTTCAGCCTAATTCCTACATATCTGTTTCTTTATAATGTATTGCATAAATTCCTGGTTTCTTGGATGGAGGTATCTTAACTTCTTGGATTTTGAGATTTCTGATATTGTGTTGGTTTTGTGGGGCTAAGATTGTCATGTTCTCTGAAGATCTTAAGCAATTTCTGCTAGGCCTGAGGGTGGCAAGTGAATTTTTCAAAAATAATTTGTTTTCTGCTGTGTTGTCCCTGCAATTTTGCTGCTATTTTCATTTTTTTAAAGCTAGTTTTCAGTAAAAACCTTTATTCTCAGCCATTTTTGTTATTTAGGAAAGCTCTTATTAATATTTTTGTTTATGGGTATGTTCAGTATATGCAGTAAACTGAGATTTATTATTATTGTTGTTGTTATTATTATTATTATTATTATTATTATTATTATTATTATTATTATTATTATTATTATTATTATTATTAATTAAAGCTGTTCAGGTTGCCAAGGAATTGCCATAAGATTGCTGTTAAATTTAACAATCTTCATGTACCATTTGTAAAGTAACTATAGTTAGAGCTTTGAAAATGTTACACAGTATATTCTATGAAATGTTTATAAAATAAATGGAGAGAAAAATCTTTTATTAGAATGTGCAAGATATTTTTAAAAAGTGAAATCCTTTTTAATTCCATACTAAAAATATTTGCATTAACACTATCCACATGATTCTTATGTAAATGTTAAATATATTATATTGTAGCGAATGTCGAAGTTTTAGCTTTGTATCTCATATTTATCAAGATAATCACACCTAAAGATTAAAAAATATAGTTAAAAATTACATATACTGAAATAAAGACTCACAATTAATGATTTCCAGCACCAATTCTGGATCATCTTTATCCTCATAATCTTTTCTTTTAGTGGCTGTTCTGACTTTCCTGACTTCCTTTGTGGCATTCTGCATAGCAATTTCAGCTTTGATTTCTCTCCCATCTATATTCTGGGTCCCTGCAATTTATTTGAGCCATATTTCACTCCCAGAGGATAAAAGCACATCCATTTTCTTCACCATTCCATTATTGAAGTAAAAATAGCATCGTAGACACCAAGAGTTTTTAAGCCCATTAACTCAGTTTTTGGTATTCATTTCCATATAAGGAAGCTTTGCAATAGCTGCTTTGTTAAATTTCCACCAGGTGTCAGGACCATTTGGGTATAAACCATGTTGAGGTGTCCAAAATTGCCATTTGACCTGTTCACGACCATCTCCCCTTAGCGGCTGTGGTTCTCAGCATACCATTATATACTGGTCATGAAAGACAGCTTAATCTACGGCATGGGACCACCAGCTTTACTTCCTATCTGAAGGAAGTCCTGCTAAGGGTGTTTACACCCACCCCCACCCCCAAAAAAAAAAAAAAAATTACCTGTACTGGGTTTGACGCCATTACCTTGGGAACTAGAGAGATGATTGCATGCTTGTGATGATTTGGGTCAAAGCTATTGGCTCTGAAATAGCTGTCTGAAATTTTGTTGTTTCTGAAAATTCCAAATTGTAATTTCTTGTTGTTGCTTATGATCTTAAGCTGCAGAAACAGAAGCATGGTGAACATTACTTTCTGAATCAGACTGGGACATTCACTGCCATAGCCAGACAATGAACCACAGATCTTAAGCTTTTTGTTCTGTTTTACCAACTGAGCTACCATGGCAATATGTCATGTCATTAAATTTCACAATTGACTTGCACACAGCCAATGCATGTCTTGCGTGTGTGGAGGAACAGTTATTTCCTATTTTCATATTTAAAGAGTTTGTATATTCAGCTACTTTTCTGTTGATCATTTCAAAGATGTTGTGGACATATCTAAACTATGTTTTGAAGATGTGGAGAAATGATTTTGTGATTCGAATTTCAAAGTAGCTCACGAGTATGTTCACTAGTCATGGTGATAGACTTCTCATTATGAGATCAGGGTTTTGTTTATAGCATTTTCCTTCAAAAGTGAAGAGAGTTTGGTCAATGCAGAGTTGTGATCTTTGAGTATTCTTTGTTTTCTCCCTCTGGAGAGCTGACCGGTGATAACAGTATTGCAGGAGCTGGTGTATGTGGAATCTTAAGAATATCGAGTTTACATCGAAAGAAACTAGCATGTCATTTGGACATAGTCTATGTCTTTGATGTTAACCAATTCTCTTAAATTATTTGTGCCCAGGACTTGGAAACCTTGGAAATATGTGTAATTTTTCATTTAACTATTTTGCTAGGTTATTGCCAAAGTGCATAGGTCTTATTTACAATGAGACTCATTTTGTTTCCCGGTTTGCAAACTTTCGGTAGTTTGTATATATTGTTGACGAAGTGTTGTCCATTTTGATTTTTGAGTGATCTGCTTTTTGGGATGATCTGGTTGGTTTTCACTGCTTTATTTATGGAGCTTGTGCATTTAACGGTAAGATTTGACTTAAACGAACCCAATCACTCGTCAAGGATCTTCTATGTTCTTCACGTAGTCTTTGTTTAGGCTCAGCACTTCAAGTAATGAATTGTTAGTGAAGCAATTCAAGTATCCATTTTACTTGCATTGTAACTTAATATTAACTATTTTCTACTCTATGGCATTGTCAAAGCCTTCATCACAAGCATGTTATTTTGCGATTCCATCTTGGTATTGTAGTATGCAGCCTGGGTAAGTTAGTTTTGGTCATTAGGAATTTGAAATAAAAATGTGTCTTAGAGCATTACATCTGTTTGGAAGAACAGGGCATTTCAATGGTGAAGTAATTGCTAAAATTGGTTTACTAGTTTCTGAGATTCACATACATAAAGTTTTATCACTTTAGTACACATAAGCACTTCTTTATTATCTACATGATGTTATCCACCAGACACCTTGAACTAACTTCAGCTTGTTTTTCATTTATCTGCAGGTGGTATACTGCATGGACCGAATTTTGGAACAAGTACCGTGTCGGAGGTTTAAACTTCGGAAAGCAGAATGCCTGGCATTCTTGGGTAGATATCAGGAAGCTCAAGAAATAGCTAAGTATGTGTATCAGTATAACCAGATGAAATAATGAGCATTTGTACAGGCTCTGCAATATTAAACGGATTGAGATCTCAGGGCCACTCTCCTCATAGCAGAAGCTGTTGCCCTATAGGGATTAAAGGATGATGATGATCGTTGTTGTTGTTGTTGTTGTTGTTGTTATTATTATTATTATTATTATTATTATTATTATTATTATTATTATTATTATTATTATTATTATTATTATTATTATTATTACAGATTTGCATTATGTATTGCATTTAAATAAAATTCATTGTCATTTTGCTTTGTACTTCTTTTTAAGAAGTAAGTTCTGAACTCTCTAGTTTTGACACTAATGAGTAACAATGTTTTCAATAAATTTGTGCAGTTTAGCTGCTAAGGTTTGTCAGATTTATGAGCTGTTACAACCTTAAACATCCTAAACAACCTGTTTGCTTTAATACCTTTTAATGTTAATAAACTTATTGAAGACTGAAAATATGTTTGTGCAAAGCTCAGGATAAGGGTTCATAGTACCTTAATTCACAAACACACATAGTGGTGTAGGTAGGTATTTTTGCACCAACTGGATATAACCATATACAATTGTTTGGTAATTTGGAGAGCTCTAAACCCACACAAGACAAATGACCTACCTGGACTTCTGACTACCAATAGCTTGCAGCCTAATTGAACAATACCACGTTGAGAGGCCTCTTCATACTGGGGGTAGAAAATCCAGAACCCCTGCCCCCTCAGACGTCAAGGAAAACATTACCCTAAAAGAATACTGCCAAAAGCAAAGAATACCGCCCATCTCAAAAGTGTTTCGTGTGCCGCAAGAAGGGAATTCACAAATGTGCAGATGTGCCCTTGTGTGTTTATCCCGGTTTTGAGGCATATCACTGCACAAGGAACATATAAAGGTAAGCCAGTAAAGTATATAGACTTTACTTAAATGTTTCATAAAGGGAAAATTAAAAGAAGTTGAGTTAGATAAGGGATAAATAACAGTTAAATGCACAAATGCACAAATGCACAGGACATGCATACACGCCCGTAACGCTCATCCGTCATTTTAAATGGACGTGATTTCACGTCCATAGTGTCAGTGTCGTACACCAGCATGATCTTCAGGCTCTTTTGGCACAGATTCTGACCCTGCTCCTATTTCTCGGTGATCTGAATGCCAAACACATTTCATGGGGCTCTGACACTGACAATGTTCGTGGGTGCCTTGTAGCAGATGTTTGCGATTTGTCTGACTTAATTCTGTTATACACTGGTGTCCCGACAATCCTATCAGCTGCCTATGGTACACACTCCGCTCTAGACATTTCCTTTGTAGCCTATCATTAGTACCACTTCTTGACCGGTCTGTACTTTCTGACCTATTTCGCAGTGAACATTATCCCATTAACATTCACCTAACCGGCTGCTATCCTGTGCCAATACGACATCCTCACTGGATTATTTCCAAGGCTGACTAGGGTAAATTTCGTTCCCTCATTCACCTGAGTGGCGAAGTCTTTGCCACCCTAGATGAAGTGGTGGAGTATTTTACTTGTACTATCCTCCTTGCAGCAGATTCCGGCGTTCCTCGCAGTTCATCTATGACACGCCACGCTCCTGTGCCGTGGTGGACCGAGGAATGCCTTTTGGCTATCAAAGCACGCAAGCGAGCTCTGCTTGTTTTCAGTTCACATCCTACGGAGGAGAACTTTATTGCCTTCAAGCGTTCTCGTGCCAGGGCACGTTTTGTAATGCAAAACACAGATTATGGGAAACCTATGCCTCTTCCCTTTCCCGTCAGGCCTAGGCACAAAGGGTATGGACTGCCATTCGGCATATGTACGGCAAGTATTGCCAGACGATAATTCCTGGCCTTGCCATACAGGGCTCAACTTATACCTCCGAATAGGATATCGCAGATGCCGTTGCTAGTTCGCTGCTACTAGCGAAACAGAAAATTATGATTGCGCTTTTATATCTCTCAAGGGATCTGCAGAGCGAATAGTTCTTAATTTTAACAGTGACTGTAGTGAATCATACAATGCACCTTTTACTCAAGTGGAACTGGCTCATTCCTTATCTCTCGCAAAGGACTCTTCTCCAGGCCCTGATGACATCCACAGACAAATGCTGCTTCAATTTCCATCTACGGCTCTCTCCTTCCTGTTGGGCATGAACTGTATATGGCGTGAGCCGAGTTTTCCTTCTTCTTGGTGAGAGGGTATCGTAATCCCTATCCTTCGACCCAGGAAAGATTGGACTATTCCCTCTAGTTACCACCCTATTTGCTTAACGAATGTCATTTGTAAGACCTTTGAATGATTAAAACTCGCTTAGTGTGGTGGCTAGAGACAAATAACCTGCTGAGCAATGTTCAGTGCAGTTTTCATTGCCATCGCTCCAGTGTCGACCATTTGGCATGCTTGGAAGCCTATGTTCAAAATGCCTTTCTGCTGAAGCAGCATGTCGTGGGTATCTTCTTTGATTTGGAGCAGGCCTACAGCACCACCTGGCGCTATGGAATCCTCCCCACTCTGCACAGCAGTGGTTTACGTGGTCATTTAGGAATGTTCATTTTTAACTTCTTACTACTTTGCTGTTTTCGTGTTTGCATAGGCAACATGCTCTCCCAAGAGAAAGTCCAGTAAAATGGTGTACCCCAGGGCTCGATTATCAGTGTTATACTTTTTGCTGTTGCCATTAATGGCATCACTAGTGTTGTTCGTAGCGGAATCCAGAGGTCACTGTATGTTGATGACTTTGTGATATACTATAACTCTCATAGTTTGGAGCACATTGACTGTCAACTGCAGCTGACCATAACATTCAACACCGAGTGGGCGTTTTGCACTGGCTTTCAGTTCTTCCCTACGAAAACACAGTGTGTCCACTTCCATCGACTTTGTGGCGTACACCCTCCTCCTGATCTTTATTTGTATAGCACATGTCTGCCGTTTGTTCCGTACCTCAAGTTCTTGGGCCTTCACCTAGACTGGAAGCTCATCTGGGAGTACCATATTCATCAACTTCAGGCTTCCTGCAATCGTTCGTTTTGGGTACTCAGAGTTTTATCTGAGGTATCTTGGGGCAGCGATTGCATGGTTATATTGTTGATTAGGTTGTATTGCTCACTGATCTGGTCCACTTTAGACTACAGCAGTTTTATCTATGGCGTGGCATCTGCATCTAAACTTTGCCTTTTAGACACAATACATCACACTAGTATCCGTCTCGCTACTGGGGCTTTCCGCATCAGTATGGTCGATTGTATGCTGATTCTGGCAAACCTCCACTGTCTGTCCGACGCTCGTTGGTACTTTGTTCCTACGTGGCAAGGTTGGCTGCTCATCTAGGTCATCCTTCGTTTCTACCTGTATTGTGTCCAGACCTAGTGCACCGTTATACACAGAATACAACTATCTCCCGTCCAAGTGGTATCAGGTTTCGAGAACTGCTGACCACACATGATCTCCGACTGCCAGTCGTAGAGCGGCATTCACTGGGCCGATATCCTCCCTGGCAACTCCAGCGTCCACTCTTCGACCTGGAACTGTCTGGCTGTGCGAAAATAGCTACCCCTCATTCGGTGTTTCGCCAACTTTTCTCCTTACTTCTGGCCCAATACCAGACTTACACTCCGGTATTTACTGACGGTTGTGTTCTGCTTTTATATGCAATGGTGACAGTCACACGTACCTCCTTCCAGATGCCAGTTCAGTTTTTACCGCCGAGCTGTTTGCCATCTTTTATTTCTTACTTTTTATCTCCTGTTTAGTTTCTAGACATTTTATTGTATGTTGCAACTTGCTAAACGCTCTTCAGATGCTGCAACAATTTGTTAGCAACTCAGTATTCTTAAAATACAGACACTCTTATCTCAGTTATCTCGTGGATACCAGTTTGTTTTTACCTGGTGCCCAGGCCATATGGGTATTCCCGGCAACGAGACAGCGGATGCAGCTGCTAAGGCTGCATCGCCTGCTGGAGTATTCCGCCCGTATGCTCCCTTATATAGGTGTTCAGAAGAACTTCCGTCTCCATCTATATGCTGTCTGGCAGGAGTCTTGGGAAGTGTTAGCTGGCACTAGTTACGGACAATCAAGGTCATGGCACAACCCTGGCAAACATCTTGCCAGGATGTCAGGCGGGAGGAAGTGATTTTTAACCTGCCTCAGGATAGGCGACTCTCGAGCCACGCATGCACACATTTTGTGCGGTGATCTGGAGCCTGAATGTGCAATATTCCACTCTCTGTTGCACATGTCCTTCTTGATTGCGTTACGCTCATGAGCTCCAGTTCCATGGCCTGGGTTTTACACGTTGCTCCGTGTTAGGCAACGACCCAGTAACTGTAAATACAGTACTGCGGTTTGTTGCCAGTATCGATTTTAGTAAGCAAGTCTAAGGTTTTGTTTATCTTGGCGGATATAGACTTTTGGGATGTTTTTACCTTTTGAAGGTTTTATCAGCTTACGATTTTAGCCAGTTAAGTTTTTACCAGTTTTTATTAACTGTTTTACCTCTCGTTTTTAGAGCTTTTAACATTTTTTAGTTCTTTTTAACTTTCACTTTTTAACTTTTTAGGGTGAGGTTTTATTGTTTGCTTGTTTTATTTTTGGACTTCGGGCCCTAATGACCTAGTTGTTGATGGGCCCTTAACCTCTTGAGGGATATCGACGTGAAATCACGTCCATTTAAAATGGCAGATGAGCGATATGGGCGTCCTGTGCGTTTAAGCATTTAACCCTTATTTATCCCTTATCCAACTCAACTTATTATAATTTTCCTTTGTGAAACATTTTAGTAAGGTCTATATACTTTATTGGCTTACCTTAATATGTTCCATTCTGCAGTGATTTACCTTAAAACAGGGATAAACACACAAGGGTAGGTACATCTCCACATTCGCGAATTCCCTTCTTGCGGCACACAAAACACTTTCGAAATGGGCGGGACTTCTTTGCTGTTGGTGGTATCCTTTTAGGATAATGTTTTCCTTGAAGTCTGAGGGGTGCAGCGGTTTTGGATTTTCAACCCCCAACGTGGTATTGTTCAATTAGGCTGCGAGTTATTTATAGTCGGTAGTCAAGGTCGGTCATTGTCCTGTGTGGGTTTAGAGAGCTGTCCAAATCCCCAAACAATTGTATATGGTTATATCCAGTTGGTGCAAAAACAGCTTTTTATACCACTTCTCCCTTCAGCTACAAGCAGGAAAGAATACGTATGTATTTCAACAAAGAAAGACAAGGACTCTACTCAGTTACGAAACTCGCGTAAGCAAAAGTTGTAATTTTGATCTATTCTGGTGACTCAAGAGGCTACGCATGCAGTAGCGCTTTATTACACAGTTTGCTGACGCATTAGCCACACATACAATGGGTGTTTCTTCACTGAATCTTTCTGAGAACTAATATTAGATGCGTATGACAGAGCAAAGTTGACTTTTCACCACAGTGAAGCAAAATTGTGCCATTTCAACGTTTTGTAAATACAACTCAACTTTGCTGATGATGGACATTTATACTGCAAATAACGAGTTTTATACCAGTTTTTGTTTCATTAAAATAACTTCATATTTACACAAAATACAGCTGTGTATATATGAAGCGCATTTAACAATTTAAATGCTAGCAGTTCTCGGCTCGCGGACGTTTAAATGGCCATTGCTGAAGAGGTTAAACAATACTTACTCATTCACTTATGCTTGTAAAAGAAGAATGTGAAAGATGCTCTAGAATCTGAAGCTCAAATGCCAGGACATCAAGTGTAGGAACGATAATTATAAACTCACGTACCTCGTGCTCCAGACTAGGAGGCATAACAGGAGCAGTGATGGGCTTATCCATAGATGGTAGTGAGAACAGGCAGCACTTGTACAGTAGCAGTTAATTTAGAGAGCGAATGTGAGACTTAGGATACAATATTGTGCATGAGTTACTGGTGCAGGAAAGGAAAGATCACAATAGTAGAACATACTCTTAATGTAATAATTAATGGCTGAAACTTCGTTAACCGCAATTTATCATATTTACTTGCATGATTTCCCTCCTCATGTAACTTTGTTATAATTCCTGGAATACCCTGTTGAGGTTTTAACTTTCAAGACCAATGATTTTAGTTTTAACACAGGTTTATTAAAAAAATAAATTAGCAACAGTTCCATACTACACAGTAACAGACATTAGTGGTGAAAGTATATAAGAAGTAATCTAATTGGCTGACAAGCAAATATTGCGGACCAATAGGAAATCTGAATTTCCTTCTATTATAAATTCAAATTTGACATCTAACACACCCAACCTCCTGTACAGGGACATGACCCGCCATGTACCTGATCTTTAAGTGGTCATTAGAGTGCATACATTTCACAAATGTACAAAAGCAAAAATCATAGTTCAAAATTATTTTAAACTTCTAGCAGCAGCTCAGGCTTGAAAGCATTAAGTGGTTATACGCGGTGTGCAATGGGAAGAAAACACAATACTTGCATGATAAAATTTAAACTTCAAGTAGTGAATATTGTAGAGAAAAACAAGTGGAGCATGCTGGAAATAGGGTTTGGCATAGAACCCAAATTAATTCGCGATTGGAGGGACCATACAGTAAAATTGAAAAGTGCCAAATTGACCTGTCAATCGTTTCATGGTGCAAAACATGGCAAGTATCCTAATATTGAACAAGAAGTGTTATGGAACTAAGAAATTGCAATAACATACAAAATGTTACAGTTGAAAGTAAGGGAAGTAGCAAAATCATGGTACTTGATATTTAGAATTTAAAGCTAGCCAGGGGTGGGTTACCAGATTTATGTGGAGGAAGATGAACGACACTAGCCCAGCATTTGCCACTGACTACATGGATAAAATGATCCAGTTTCAGTTTTTTAATCAAGCTGAGGTGGGAAAATGAATTTCTGCTGTTACAAATAGGGAATGTAGACATGCCATAAAACATAACAGTGGATGTAAGGGGTGCTTCTAGTGTTTTAATTAAAACAGTGGGTGTGGAAAAACTTCACTGCACGGTAATGCTAGGAACTCTAGCAAGTGGAATAAAGCTGCAGCCCTCAGATATTTTTAAGAGAAAAACTGTCCAAATGTGATATTGCACTGGTATAATTTTGAGGGTGCATGAAAAAGGATGGATGTCGGCTGACCTCGTGAAGTAATGGGTGAAAATTGTGTGAGATTGATGCCTGGGAACTCTGTTAAGGAAGAGGACTATGCTTGTTTCACAATAGTTTTCGGGGCTATTTAGCAGCACGAATAAAAGAAGAAATGTTGCTAATGAGCACAGTTCCAGTGATAATTCCTAGAGAGCTTACATCAGTGCTACAATCTCTGGATGTATCAATTAACAAACCAATTGAAGGTCGCCCACAGCAATTGTATGGTATTGGATGGCATATGGCTCATTGCCTCTTATGAAAGATGGCAACACTAAGCAGCCATCCATTAAACAAGTGTTTCAGTGAATAACAAGTGCATGGAATCTCATCAAACAAGCCATCATCAAGAGCTTCAAGAAGACTGGCATTTCAAATGCAATGGATGGCTCTGAGGACCATAGGACATGGGATGCCAATTCTGATAATACGTTGTCAGATGAAAGTAGTGCAGAATGTTTAGATTTGTTTTACTTAGGTACGTAATATGACCAAGCTTCATGCTCATTCCAGTTATATTTATCATTGCTCCTTGTTTTAGTGTTGCAGGGGTGAGCACAAGGTCGTGCTACAGACATGGTTACATAATAAATTGTGGCATAGCACCAATGAAAATATCACAGAATTGCATAAACTGTTGTATTTCTGTGGTATAATTGTTTTTAAAATAAATTTCTATTTCATTTTAAGGGTACCAACCTTTTGTTGTTTCAATGTATTTCCTTCTCTTTTTAACTGTTGCATATTTCTCCCTTTTGATATTTTTTGCCCCAAATTTTTGGGGAAAAAATGGAGGGATGTTATTCAAGTAAATAAGGTAAGATAACTGGTGTTAAAAGTGTACTTGCACAAACTGAATGAAAGTTTTACTATCATTGCTGAAATTAATATAATTATTGGAACATCTCTACATTTCTGGTTATCTCCATAAAATGAGCTTGCACTTGACAAGTCCAAAGAATTTTCTATTTTATCCATGGCTATGATCAAATTTTGCAGTAAGCATATAAAACAAATTACCAAGCATAAACAGTAGTATTTTCTCCTGTTCAAAACAACATGTTTCTAATAAAGGTGTGTTTACCCATGGCTCTTGCATCTTTAGCTTGTTGAACTACCTCTCAGGTTCGTACACCCCAATTATGTCAGATCTCTGTTGATGAACATGCACTGCCTTCAAATTTTTCACATTTTTTACACCAGCTCCATTGATAAACAGTTACCATTCTCTCCCCAGTCTACCTTTCTACTCTAAATGTCTTCTATTTCCCACCCATTTAATGTCATTACTGCTATCTCTCTCCAGATTAATTCTCTATATTTGGCAAGCCATTTTCCTTCACATTGGTAAAATCTGAGTTAAATCTAGACCTTCCATACCCTAATTTAAGTTTTTCTGTTTTTCTTGACATGTTGAACTTTCTGCTTCCTCTTTCCTGCTTACTCTTTAGCCACACGAGTCAGTTTATTGTACTCTTCATTTTTCTTCTAGTGATTTCTGCCATTGCTAAAGGCATAAGCTCACTTCAGGTTCAGGTTATTAGCCAAGGCATTAATGCTATTTTCCATTTTTATGATTATTTCACCTTGTTCATCTTCTTCCAAATAAATTCTTGCCCTGTATACATCTAAGTTATACATTATTTCTAAAATTTTAGTTTCAACTCACTGGCTCTTTTATCACACTCTGAGCTCTTTTACTGCTAGGTTAGAACTACTTTCATTACGCTCATAAGCTATTATACAATACTAGCACAATTAAATACTTATTTTACCACCCACAATGCCAGCATAGCTTGTTTTACACCAGAGAAGCTACCTGAAGTACTTAAAATCCAGAATTTGGTTTGCCAAGAAAAATGAAAATGGCTGTTTAAACCTAAAAATTGTTTTAATTTGCTGCTTATATTCTATTGTGATAAAATGTTAAATACTAGAAATGAACACAGATACCAGAGTAGCTCAGGTTCATCTAAGAGACCCATGGTTCAGTTCCTGGCAATGTGGAGAGGATTTTAAATTAGCCCTTATCTGGCCTTCACCTTGGAATAGCTCATACAGCATGTCCCCAAATTCCATCATGATTCAAGTCCATGGTAAAAGTTGTAGGTCCCCCTCATTCCATTGTTACCCTACCATTGGAAGCAATGAACGCTGCTCACTGGGTGCCTCCATAGTTTATAAACTATGGGATGAGGTTCCACCAAAGGTCTTAGTCAATCAAATGGGAGTGTTGGAAGCAGAAGGTTGTACGCAGTGCAGCAATGTATGAATCTAGTCCTGAAATTTTATGGCAATTTACCTTCATATTTCAAAGATATGTATGCGGATATCGCATTTGGTTGGATGTATCTGGAGATGAAATTATCCTCCCTCAGGAATCTACAATTTGTTTGGTTCCTGTTTTTTCTATATTAGCAGATTATCACCAGTAGTGAACAGAATATCATTTTGGATCATTTTTATTAACTTTGTTTCATTTTCTGCATTGTGATATCTTTCCTAGAAGTAATATGCTACTGCAGATATTTCTATATATTTGTGTTTAATGTCTTTAGTGTTTCTTAAGCCTCATTAATGCTGCGTTTTGTTTTGCTGAGGTAACCTTTTTCACAAGTGCTCCAGTTTATCTTGTATATGACTGGCATTTTTGTCACACTAATGAAGTTTGAGCATTAGACCATTCCACTGTCAACTCTTTGTATTGTAATAGTCACTGTTTTCCCAGCAAGCTGCATTTGGATATTTGTTTATTAATATTCTTTATATTGTAAACATTTTAACTTCCACTTCACATTTTGACACTCCAGACCTCTTTCTTATGGTTTAATTTCTGTATATTTTTTCAGTGACATTCTTCATGTTGATAAGCAAAATGCAGATGCAGTGTACGTGCGTGGTATGTGTTTGTACCACCAAGACAATGTAGAACGTGCATTCAGTCACTTTCAGCATGTTTTACGGCTTGCCCCAGACCATCAAAAGGCTCTGGATATCTATAAGGTATGAGTTTTGTTTTCTTTTTAAAAGGTTATTCATTTGCATTGTTTTGAAGTACATTTTCTTTACAATGCAAACTGTAACTTTTCTTTTCCAGCGTGCTAAGTTATTAAAACAGAAAAAAGAAGAAGGTAATGAAGCATTTAATGCAGGAAAGCTTATGGAGGCATATGAACTGTATACAGAAGCTTTGAAAATTGATCCACAGAACAAATCAACAAATGCCAAGTTGTATTTTAACAGAGCTACGGTTTCATCAAAGGTTTGTAAATAACTAGTAGATATTATACTTATGTGTAAGTGAAAGCCATTTTAGCAAATCACAAGGGTAAGAAGTGAAAATAATCTAATATGTTGCAGTTGGGTCGGCTTAATGAATCAGTAGCTGACTGCACAAGTGCTTTGACACTGGATGAAAGCTATCTGAAAGCACTACTGCGCCGAGCTAAGTGCTACATGGATCTCGGTGAATATGATGAAGCTGTAAAAGACTATGAAAAAGCAGTTAAGATGGATAAGAGTCGAGGTAAGCTGAAACTGCTATTGTGCATGTGTCACACTTTAATGCAGTGTGTCTATGGAACAATTAATGGGAAACTGCTGTAAAGCCATATTAATTCAGAGTATTGCGAGTTGAGGGTTGTGCCTGTTAGCAAAAGTCCAGTTTTAGTTTATAGCAGTCTGGATTAAGATGGGTTACTGTGTGTTTGATGTTTACACACATAAAGAGAGTCTGATTTTTGTTTGTATGCTTCACGAATATCAATGAAAATGGTTGCATTGAATATATAATTTTAATTGAAAATAGATCCTCAGGAAAATGTGTTATCATTTTCTGTTTCTTATGCAGGTTATACGTAATAAAAAATATTGTATTTCATTGCATAATTGTCACACGTTTTGTGCATTCTTCATAAAGTAAAACTACACAGTAACTTATGCAAGTGTAACCATTATGTGAAGAATAAAATTTAATATTGGCCTTGTTAACTTTCAGCAATTACATAGTATTCAGCAATGGGAACATTTGAAGCATGGCCATGTTACACTGTTCATAGTTGAAAGGGAAGGTGAGGAGAAACAAGTGATAATACTGCAAGGCAAACACCTACTCCAGTAAATTAGAAGAAAAGTAGAACAATTGACTGGACTTCTTGAATTAAGGCTCTATTATTTAAAAAATGCATTTACGATACTGTTGAAACATGTGTAATTTTTAACTGGCATCAGTATTATCAGACTATTGAACAAGTCCTTAATTTGGCTCTCTTTCTGCAGCTAGATTACCATTCTGTTCTGCAAATGCAATTTCTCTTAGTTTTAAATCTGCTTTATAAGTTCTGTGTTTCCCATACTGGTATTTCACAAAATAAACACTTGTATAGAAAGAAACAGCCATACACAATTGAAGAATAAGATGGTTGTTGACTGAGCAGGTTCTAACCAAATGGTTCATATCCATTACCACTTCATTCACTTATCACTTAGTCATATCTGCTAATTCCTGTACTTTAGGTACTTGAACCAATCGGATTCATTAACGAACTAGCCACCATCGTGGCAGTTGACACACTGATGGCATCAATGCCTGTACTCTCTCCTGTAAACGTAACAGGTTGTAGTGGTAGCACGTTACTTCTTAATATTTCTCGGTAGTGAACACCTGTAATATTCATGCAATTATTATGCTGTGAAATGCTTGTCTGTAAATCGAGGTGCAACCATTATGTAATGGGGATGATGCAATGTAATATGGTAAATATTCACAGTGTAGTAAAAAAGATTGAGTGCACTTAGCTGGACACATTCTGCCTAAACTTAGGTTTTAAGCAGCATTCACACAAGTACCTTTGCTCCAATAGTGTCATAAAAAATCCATGGGATTCCTTGCCTGTCCAGTGCATAAATAGGAAACATCTTTAAACATCTTTGCCCTTCTATTGTTCTTTGACAATGAAAGAGGGAGTGGTAGAGCAAGTCAGTTTACTTCCCTTCTTTATTCTTAAGCCAGTGTGTCACCAGAACAAACATACACCTGTCTGACGCCATGCTCCTTGGATGTTGTACAAATAAGGGAGCAATCAGAGCTCTGATGAATGCAGCCAATGAACTGAGCTCATGTGTCATAAAGTACACATAAAATTATCGGAAATGACTTATTCGAGGAATCAATGGCTTGTTTAATTACTACATTTAACTGAATGTAGAAGCAGAACATCTGAACTGTAGGAGCAAATAGCTCTATGGCAAAGTGGCTCTCTTTACTTCGACAACATGAGTTCAAATCTTGTTGATCTATTCCTCCCTCTTCCACCCATAAATTGCTTTGTTAATTAAACTTGCATATATTTTATATATCATGCGGGTAATATGCAAATTAGTTGTACATATACTACAATAGGATAAATACTTTATAACACAACTTCACTTATCTGTGTTTTTAATAAATGCTAGAGGACATGTTTTGCAATTCATCAATGATATCAATTTCAGTCTGGGTGGCTCAGTTGGTTAGGTGCTGGTCTGTTGATGCCAAGGTTGTAGGTTCAAACCTGGCCCGGACCAATCTTATATATTTAAACAAGCAATTCTTGTATATAAATATATTCCACGCAATTTGGAAACGGTTCTAACGATTTCGATCAAATTTTGTATTCCGACAGGGTTTTGCTTATCTATATAGGTGTCATTCCTGAAAAAAATGTGACTTTATGTGTAACAGTCACAATTACTCTAAACCTTATTTTGGCCATAATTTCTCTGTTAATGCGCCAATTTAAACAAACAAGCCAGGATATTGTCTCGTTACTGAAACAGCTCCAACAATTAGGATGAAAATTTATATTTAACATTTTGCTTTTCAAGTTTACCTAAAAAGTATCCCCCCCCCCCAAAAAAAACATTTAAAAGAAAAGAAAAGCCGAGCAAAGCTCGGTCGCCCAGGTACTAGTTTTTAACCTCTTGAGGGATATCGACGTGAAATCACGTCCATTTAAAATGGCGGATGAGCGATATGGGCATCCTGTGCGTTTAAGCATTTAACCCTTATTTATCCCTTATCCAACTCAACTTATTATAATTTTCCCTTTATGAAACATTTTAGTAAGGCCTATATACTTCATTGGCTTACCTTAATATGTTCGTTCTGCAGTGATTTACCTCAAAACAGGGATAAACACACAAGGGTAGGTACATCTCCACATTTGCGAATTCCCTTCTTGCGGCACACGAAACACTTTTGAAATGGGCGGGACTTCTTTGCTGTTGGTGGTATCCTTTTAGGATAATGTTTTCCTTGAAGTCTGAGGGGTGCAGGGGTTTTGGATTTTCAACCCCCAACGTGGTATTGTTCAATTAGGCTGCGAGTTATTTGTAGTTGGTAGTCAAGGTCGGTCATTGTCCTGTGTGGGTTTAGAGAGCTGTCCAAATCCCCAAACAATTGTAAATGGTTATATCCAGTTGGTGCAAAAATACCTTTTTATACCACTTCTCCCTTCAGCTACAAGCAGGAAAGAATACGTATGTATTTCAACAAAGAAAGACACGGACTCTACTCAGTTACGAAACTCGCGTAAGCAAAAGTTGTAATATTGATCTATTCTGATGACTAAGAGACCATGCATGCAGTAGCGATTTATTACACAGTATGCTGACACATAAGGCACACATACAATGGATGTTCCTTTACTGTTTCCTTCCGAGAACTTATATTAGATGCGTTCGACAGAGCAAAGTTGACTTTTCACCACAGTGAAACAAAATTGTGCCATTTCAACGTTTTGTAAATACAACTCAACTTTGCTGATGACGTACATTTATACTGCATATAAGGAGTTTTATACCAGTTTTTGTTTCATTAAAATAACTTAATATTTACACAATACAGCTGTGTATATACGAAGTGCATTTAACAATTTAAATGCTAGCAGTTCTCGGCTCGCAGACGTTTAAATGGCCATCGCTCAAGAGGTTAAGTGTGCTTAAAAGCGACAATCCCATGACATGTAAAAGAACTCCTGTGGGATGAAATTTTGGCATACCAGCAGCATTGATATTATTCTGGCAATTTACAGTGTTGTTAACACAAAGTTTTTTTTTTATTGCATCATCAGCTTTGTTGACACCTGTGGAATTTATATTTCAAATATGGATAAGTGAAGCTGTGTTACATAGTATTTATGAACACTGTAATATTTGTGTATAAGGCATACAGTATTAGAAGGCACATGAGGCGGAGCTCGAGGGGGCTCTCCTAGAGCGACTGTCCTATCACAGTCGTGCAACGTTGCCTAGTTCGGAACACACAGCACAAGCGTGAGCAACAGGGATTTCTCTTTTTCATGCGCCCAAAGGTCTACGACATATAGTTCTTGAGTTATCGTTTCGAGAATAAACAACTGACTCCCATGTTTATGTTCATGTATGCAACTTCCAATCTTCCCTGGGTGTTTTATTCCTTTTCATTATACAGTTATGGAATAACACATTATAAAGTGTCTTGAAGCTGTTGCATTGGGCACCGATTTATGGTGCTGCCCGTTGTTACTGAGCCACTCCTCTCAGTACCTCACAATTTATGTAGAATGGAAGGGTGATGTCGAGGTTTTCCTTGTGTTGCTATTGCATGTTGACTCTTATCTATATCAGGATGTGAGACGTCCTGGTATGTTTCTTTTAGGAAAACACACGACTGCGTATTTTAATATCTTTATTCTCAAAACTATCTAAGTTCACTCGCTACCGGGTTTACGTGTATACAAGAAGGTGTTTGCATTAGCACACCGAAAAAATGTTTATTTTGCCCTGTCTCCTCACACAATCTCTCTTCAGCGACGTCCGAGTTGTGTCTCTTTCAACTGTTATGTTTGCTTACCTGGAAAATGCACCCCTTTGTTCAGAAGTCATTCACCTAACTGAGACTGTGCTAATGGCCTGGGGTGAATAGTTCTACCCTCATTTAGTCTGACAGCTTCAGTCGTTAGGAACTGCGTATATTTAGTTAATAAATTAACTGACTATGGATCACTGCAGTTGCGTGCAAATTTTTTAGTTCGGTTCAAATTGTGCTTTGTGTAACTGTGACAATAAGCAGAAAATTCACAATTTACATTGTGCTTAGTGAAGTGTTAACAATGTCACTTTCAAACCCTGGTACCAGTGGCGTTGGTACTAAGGGTAATGTACTGTGCTCTCAGGCCAGAAATATTATTTTTAAGGTACAGTTTTTTTAAGGAATTGGCATCTGAGGAAGTGCGTGACCGGATCAATTTTTCACAAAGCTGGGATCTTGCAGCCAGAGCGTGCAATGTGAGTGTGCATACTGTATCACATATTGTTAAACAGGGCAAAATTTCTAGCCCAGAAATTGGTGAACCTTTATTTAAATCTCCAGGAAAACATGCCATAAAACAAAAAAACTGTTTCCAATTTAGATGATTTTGAAAAAGACGTACTTTGCCGCACATATATGAAATGTATGACAATGGTGAATACCCCACCATTAAAATGCTGGTTCATGTTATGAGGAAAAAAATAACTATATGGGTTCCTCTACTTCAATGGGATTAATACTTAAGAATTTGGGCTTCAAATACAGAAAAACTAAAGAGGCTGTAAATTCTTACTCGAAAGAAGTGATATAGTTACCGCAAGAATACAGTTTTTAAGAATTATGTACATGCTTAGGGTATCTGGAGATTTCCACCCCATTTTTTATACTGATGAGACGTGGGTAAATCAGAACCATTACAAACAAAACATATGGCAAGATTTGACGAGAAGAGGCGGTCTCAAGATACCTGTAGGGAAACGGAACATACTTATAATTTGCCATGCAGGTTCTGCACAAACAGGATTCATTTCCGAAAGCAAGTGGGTTTCCTGTTCCAGACCAGGGAATAAAAATGTTGACTACCATTCTGAAATGAATGCAGATTCCTATACAGATTGGTTCACAAACAAATTCATAAATTTTTTTAGAAGAGGGGTCCATCATCATTATGGATAGTGCAAGCTACCGTTCTAAACTCTTAGATAAACCTCTCTCCACTAATTCCAAAAAACAAAGATATTCAGGACTGGCTGGCACATAGTAAAATAACATTCCATCCTTCTGAAACTAGGGCAGAATTATTACAAAAAGTAAATCAACATAAAACCCAAGAAAAGAGGTACCACCTGGATCAAATTACATTAGAAAACGGGCACCAAATTATTTGTTTACCTCCTTATCACTGCCAATACAACCCCATAGAATTAATGTGGGCTAAGGTAAAGGGGGAAGTTGCTAAAGAAAACATCACTTTTGGTCTCGTGGACGTTGAAAGGTTTATGCATACTGCACTTGACAAGAGTTACAAAAGAAGACTGGACTAGTCGTGTTGTGCACTATGAGAAATTGCAAGAAGAAGATTTCCATAAGGAAGTGGCTCGAGATAACACAGTACAGAGTTTAGTTATAAATCTTTGAGAATATGATTCCGAATTAAGTGAGGGTGAGGAAGAAGACAACGAGAAGGAAGACGAGGATGAGCTAGCAACTCCTTTACAATAAGTCGCTTTCAAAAATCCAGGTTTGTTATTTTCAGTAAATAAGTACGTTAATATTCAGTGTTACAGTTTATATTATCATCATTATCCTTTGCTGCATAAGTTTACGTTCTGACAATTTGTGACACGACAAATGTTACTTTCCCTCCCCGCTCTCTTTGGCACAACACTTGGCAACAGCGCATCCACCGTGTGCACGCATTGGCTCAGCTCATGTGTCTTCTAAAACCTTACGCCGTTTAGCTTCACTGCCAATTGCTTCAGTTTTTATGTATTATTAGTTGTACATGTATACCTTGCAGTTATACATCACGCCAATGCTTCCAACTACTAGTAATAAGATCCAATCACTCATCCCTTTTGTCATGTTTACACATTTGTGCTTAGCACCATACGTTACCAAAAGAGACCATCTTTATTTTTCTCTACAGTGACTATTCTTACATCACCGTGGCATATTCATTCAAATTTTAGCAATGGCAGAGGCCATGGATATGTGTTATGTTATTCTTGGCTTTTTTCATAGGGCTATGTGAACATCAGAGGATGTAGCATTCGTGGTGTTTCATGTCCACTGCGAGCATATTGCCAAAATAGGAGACAGGTTGCTGCAAGATCGAGTACAGATCGTCTGTTCTTGTCTTCTTGGAGGATGAGGACACAGCTCTCTTGGCTGTGGAAGAGAATCTCTTTTGGACTACTGCAGAATATAGGGTTTTGTCTTCATTCCCTGGTAGCACAAGAATTGTAAAGGAATGTCCCCCAGAGACCAACTACAGTAGGTATGGGAAATAGTGCTCCCAGATTCCTGAACCACTCTGACTCCCAAAGCAGCTAAAATACTTAAAGAAAATATGCTTGCAAGTTATCCAATACCTGCTTAGATGCACAGGACCTTGAACTCTCAGTGCAGTTTGGTAAATACCCAAGCATTGGACAGATTGACCAATGAGGAGATTCAAGCAAATACTGAAGAACACAGTGTTGAAGTTCACTGGGTTCAGTGCAAAGGAGGTAAATTAAAGCCCACTTGTACCCTGTTCCTGACCTTTGATCGGGTAGATCTGCAAAGATCTAAGGCAGGATGCGCCTCCATTGAAGTTAGGCCATTGATCCCAAACCTGCTCAGACGTTTTAAGTGTCAATGCTTTGGACATACTAGTGACTTAAGTAACAGTCAAGCTACCTGCGTTAACTATGGAGATGTCATGTACTTTGCATGTACTGCAACTCCATGTGTTAAGTCGGTCTGGGTGGCCCAGATGGATAGATGCTGGCCTACTGATCCCAAGGTTGCGGGTTCAAATCTGACCCAGACCGATGGTCTTCAAGTGTGCTTAATAATGATGGCTCCATCTCAGTAGATTTTTTTCCTATTACAAATCTTTAAGTTATGGAACTACTAACTTTGATGGAGAAATTGAAGCAATTCGAATGGCCCTACAAAATCTTTTGTACAGAATTTTACATTTTCAGCAAGCAGTTATTCTCTGATTCCTGGGCAGCAATTATAGCAATTACTTCCAAGTTGTCACCAAAAAACCAAACAATTATAGAATGTTGGAAAATCCTTACCCATCTAACAGCACTTCAAAAACACCTAGTCTTCCAATGGATACCAGCTCACTGTGGACTGAGTGGTAATGGGAAAGCTGATTTTCTTGCAAAAAAGGGTACCGGCAATGTGCAGAAATCAATAGTTAATCTACCATTTTATGCAGCTAAAAGATTAGTCAACTCTGAATTCAAAAAAATTATTGAAAAATATTACTATGAAAAATCAAAGAATAAAAGATGGGAACTACCAAACATTCAAACAGTAATTCCCGAGTATCCTCGAAAAACAGCAGTTGCAACCTTCAGGTTGATTACAGGACATGATTGTCTGGCAAAACATTTAAACAGAATTGGGATATATTCTTCACCACTCTGTCCTCTATGTGATCTGCAAGAGGAAATGGATCGAGACCACCTTCAAATATGCCCGGCCACTTCTAGTGCCGCATCCATCAGTGAAAAATATTGGAGAGCAAGAGGATTAATGACTTCATTGTCAGAAATCCAGCATTAGCTAACAACAATATTTATCAACTTTTAAGTCTCATGATCTTTAAATTCAGGACTGGAAGACAACCATTATTTTCAGTTTCTAAAGTAAATTTTATGGCTTTATCTTGTAAATTTAAAAGTTTTAAAACATTATTGAAATGTTTCTCAGGCACAACAGCAATAGTATCATCCACATATCTACCAGGTTTTAAAAATTAAAGGGAATGCTTTAGTGATTTGTATACTTCAAAAAGGCTTATGGAAAAGATTAGCAAGAAGTGGTGAAAGTGGACTACCCATAGCCAAGTCAGAGGTTTGTTGAAAGAAATTTTGATCCAAACAAACATTTTTAAGGTTGGCAAAATCATTTATTAATTCTTCATTTAGTTCTATAGAACTTAACCGTTTTTTTCAAAAATTTCAAAAGTATTTCTCTAGAGATGCTAGGAAATAAAGCTGTTACATAAAAAGAAATGAGTTTGTCATTAGCAGACCATACTGTACTGCTAATCTTACCAATTCAACAGGATTTTTTATTGTTGTTGTTGTTTTCTAGTGCCTTGCATCTGGCAATGAAGCCATTAGCATTCGTGCTTTCCAATACTTTGGAACTGTAGTTTCTTCTGATCTTAATGCTTCACAGGTCTTCAAGTGGTCTTCGTTCATTTCTGCTGGATCGTTACACAGGACACATTGGTGAGGCTGAGATACCTATTCTGTAGAGATGACTTGCCAAGCAGTCATGATTTGTCAATAGTCGGAAGGCTGCAACAGCTGTTTTCCTTGGTCTCTGGGGGATTATATCTGGATTGGAAAGTAGTGTAATCCATTTTTTATCTTTGGCATTTGTTTCTATTTCTTGTAGATATGAATGACAAAAATTTTTTATGATCAAGCGTTTTATTGAGGAATATGAGAAATTGAATTTAGACTTTTCTTTTATTGTTGTGCCTTTGGATTTTTTATAGTTAAACTTTCAAATTGTTCAAAAATTGAATTCAATTTACTTAGTGGACCCTCTTGTACCTTCCGGTGTCTCGTGTTTTAAAAGAGCCTTCCATTTCACATGGTCTCTTGCAAGCTTCTTTGTTTCATCAATATCCAGTCCTTTTACCTTTGAAATCCCTTCAATTCAATTTTCCCAGGAAGGCCTTCCACTTGATATCCTTTAGCTTGCCAAACCTGTTTTGGGATCCTCTCTTCACCCATGAGTTGAATGTGCCCAGTCCATTTCAATTGCTGATATTCTATTTGTTGTGTAAAGGTTAACTATCTCATTTCATTTGTTTGTAGTTCGCTAATGGACTTAGACGTTAATGGCCAAGATTCGCACCCATGAATTAATGTTGATACATAAGTTGTTTTGTATACTGTTAATTTAGTGTTCTTCAAGAGGTCTTTCTTGCTAATGAAATTCTTACTTAAAGCATAATACAATCTTCCAGTTGTTGCAATTCTATTGTACATGTCATCTATTCTCCCATCATTGCTAAATAGAGATCCCAAATATTTAAAGTTTGCTACCTGTTTGATTACCTCCTTTCCTAATTTTTATTTTGTGTGTCTTAGGTTCTCTGCTTATTACCATAGACTTGGTTTTACTGGAACTAATTTTCATGTTTATTTTCTTTAGTGCTTAGTTCCATACATTTAAGTTATTTTGCTAGTCTTTTCCTTAATTTACCAGTATTACCAAATCATCTGCATAAACTAATTGAGGACTTTCATAAGCCAATTTCCTGCTAGTAGCAGTGTAATCTTATTTGAACATGTTTTAATATCATCCAATTAAATAGTGAACAGTGAAGGACTCGGAACACACCCCTGTCTGACTCCCTTAGTTCTACAGAATTCTGTCGACCTTGTATTGCTTGTGCGGACATAATTTGTAGTCATAGTGAAAACTATTTACCATTTATTAGATTTTCCTTGATCTTCTGTTTTTGTAAAACCTCCCATAGGTTGATTCAAGGTACTCCATTAAAAACCTTTTCCAGATCAATGGAACAAATATGTGACTGTTGTACTCTATAGTTTTCTCTGATACTCTCATTAAAGTGAACATTAAATCCTGAGTGCTTCTGTAGGGTCTGAATCCATATTGACTCTCATCTACTTGGGGTTCAATTTCTCGTCTAAGCCTATTTTCCAAAATTTTTGCATAAATTTTCCCTGGTATACTCTGGTTCTGGCAAATTGTATTTTTTCCTTTTTTTGAAAATAGGGATGATTACTGTCACTGTCCAATCTTTTGGTGTCTATATTTCTAGGCAAGGTTTTCAATGTGGAGCAATAATTTCTCTCCTGCTTGTCCCATGTATTTAATCATTTACAGGGCAATGAATCTGCTGCCTTACCAATTTTCACTGTGTCTTATGGCCAATTGTATCTTTGTCTCAGAAATTATGTCTTCAGGAGTTGTATTTTGATCTTCTAAGGTTGTGAAATGTCTTTGACTGTTGCGTGATTCTGTATCTGTATCCTCCATGCCCTCTGATAGTTCTATAAAGTATTCTTTCCCTCTGCCCATAACTTCTTCCTTCGTCAATACATTACCTTCTTTATCTTTAATAAATTTCAATGGACACTCCTTATCCTTTCTTATGTTTTCAGACCTAGAATAATTTTGTGTTTTCTTTATAATTATTCTTCATAAAGTTTCCAAATTCCTACCAAGATTTTTTTGTCTTTCTTGGTTATACATTTGGTAGTCCGCATCAGTTCTGGTTGATAAATATTTGCCAGGTTTGTTTCTTTATTTTTACTTGTTCCATGACTACATCATTCCACCATACTGTTCTGTTCTTCTTTATTCCTACCCTCTTCTTGCTGCATATCTTTTCTGCTGCTGTTAATATTACCTCTTTAAAACATTTCCAACCATCTTCCAAGTCTGTCATTATTTCTTCTCCTAGTTTTTCAGCTATTTCATTTATTTCCTGTTTGTATGCATCTTGATTAATTTTATCTTTTAGTTTATAAACTTTATAAGTTTCTCTTGTATTCTATCTTTTTGTTTTAGTCTTCTATTCCCCTTCTATTACCATTTCCAAGGTAAGTAAATAGTGATCACTACCAATTTGTGGGCCTCTCTCGACTCGAACATACTTCATTTGATCCTTTCCTACAGGAAGGTTCAACACATGTGTATACGTGTATTTTCTTGTGTTCAAATTTAGTATTTTTAATTAAGAGTCCATTTGCAATGCAAGTGCTAAGCAATCTTATCTGTTGTCCATGATAATTTCTTCTGCATATTTACCAATTACATTTCCAACTTCCTCTGGCGTATTACTAGATCTCAGATTTTTACGCTGTTAGAAATGATCATTTAGGCATCTAAAAAGGTTTTAAAAACTTTAAAATAGATCCTAAAAATGCAATTTTAGGTTCTTTAAATTTTGTAGAACTTGGAAAGATAATAAGTCTGTAAGATTAATAACAAATAACACCAGAATTCACATATATGTTAAATTAAATAGCAAAAATTAACAATAGGGATAGAAAAAGTTTCAATTTCTACAACCAGTAAGTGTTTATTGCCCTTAAAAGACCATACATTTGTGAAATATACATTAATACTTTTTTTTTTCTCTGTAAGAGAAATTTCAAATAAAATGACAGTCCAATGAGGTTGTAAATTTATAACAGAACAGTGCAATGGAAAAAGACATTTGCTATGCAAATACAATGTTCTGTTTTTTATTTCAGCTTTTTATTTTTTTTAATCTCAATTATTAATGGTTACAGTATTATGTGCTCTGCTTATAATTGGCATTACAATATCACTTAATTTTGCCAAATTTTCTGGTGTTAAACTGCATCTTTTATCTGATAGAACCATTTTATAAGCTGAAACAGGTGATTGGGGCATATTTAAATTTTGCTAAATTTGACATGTTATCACCAACTCTCCCCTCTACCATATTTACTTTGGTTTCTACTTCTTTAATGCCAATTTTCTCGGGAAGGGACTTTCCCGTTGCTCCAAATTTTGTAACGCAAGGAGGCAACATGGAAAAATTGGACTGTATATACACAATGTCTTTCTGTAGTGTGCTATCCTGCAATAGTTTTGCAACTCGCGCATGTGCCACATCATATGGCAATCCATTTAAAACACTGGCTATTTCTTCCAAATCTTCAACATAATACACAACAGTGTCGATCCAGGTGCCCCACCAAGTAATTACAGGTTCAGGAGGGAGGGGGACAGAAGCAATTGGGAAGTTCATTTCGGATGGTTTCAGCAACTCTCTGTAATGCATAGGCTAACAGGTAATGTGAATTAAATTTGGATAAAAGGTTTTCAGGAAAGGTGAAGCAGCAACCATGTAAGATGCAGCATCGGCACACAGAAGAATTTTGGAATCATCAATTCCATTCGGGAAAAGTAATTCCAGATTCTTATTAACAAAATAAGCAATTGTTTCATTGTTGACTCTGTTTTGAACAGAGCAGATACTGGGATGAGGGTTCATGTGGATCCATTTTGCCAACAATTACACTTTCCATATACATCCCCATAGCATCAGCCCAAATGACCTAGCTGTCGAGGGGCCCTTAAACCCCCCCATAGCATCAGTGGTTTTGTCTACATACAACCAAATGCAGGAACCCCCTATGCCTTCACGAATTGATGTCTCTTATATAGAATTTAAACAATTTTTTCACAAAGTGTATTCAGGTGGAATGGAATACTTGCAGTACTTCTGTAAGAAGCCTTTGAAAATTGGATTCTGTACTACGTTCCAAGGGATGTTAGCAGCTACCAAAGCTTTGCGTAGATCCATATTAAAAATAGTTTCACTTTTAGATGGAGGAAGCTTGGTCAACAAAGTTTGTTTCTTTAGTGCAGTCTGGGAAGCTCTAGTTTTGTGGCCACTAGCATTAATATGCTGGAAGTGAAATCTGCACAAAAGAAATGGAGGATTAGTTTTAGAGTTACAGTAAATGAAAATTTTGCGCCAAATACTGAAACACAATTTTGTTAGATATTTCTACAGGTTGGTTAAGTATGAAAATTAGATTACCTGTTTATTGCAGAATTTGCCGAAAACAATTTTCCCTTTACTGGTGAATACTGCTATGTTCCAGATCCATTGCTGTATCAGTGCACTTTTGGAAGATTTCACTTTAGGTATTTGGACACTTCATATTTTAGTTTTCATCTAGCACTGTACGTTGGCACTGTAGAAAGTCCACAGCAAGGAAAACTTCTTAAGAGGGCTGTTACAAACTCCTTTTGTATTACAAAGTGCTGCTTTTATGATAATATTTTCCTTTAAGTTGAAACATACAAAGTAGAAAGAGATAGAGCTATATTCCACAGGAAATTGGTTATCTACCTAATCTGTTCCATATTTTACAGTAAAAAGTGCAGTGAAGGCTGACTGTGACAGTGTTTCTAAAGACTTGGACCATCATTAGCATAACCCCCTTCTAGAGCAGTCATTTTCAAGCTAAAGCTTGTTATGAATACCTTATTGTAGGGTTTATACAAATTCACAAGTTGTTGACCCAGATATTTCAGTCATGCTTAATGCTCAAGGTCAGCCCAGTATCCCATTTTAAACCCTGTTTTGAATTCACCCATTGTATGCAAGAATGCTGAACTTCCTTGCAGTCAGAAAGTTGTTGGCACAACTCCCAACTTTTAGAAAGGCAATATTAAAATACCCTTGTATGCCAAAATTACTGGCTTGTTCTTGAAGTATGTCCAGGTATTATTTAGGGATGTACAGTGCTTCAAACTCCAGCTCAAATCTAAATTGACAATATATTGCGATTTTATAACTACTGTTTGTTATAATTAGGTATTTTTAGGCTTAAAAACCTTTAAATAGGCATATTGGGGTAAAATAGGGACTTTTAGGTACAATAAAACTTCCACAGAAAGTGTAATTTTGCATGAACCATAAACATACAAGTTGGGGTTTTGATTATTTCTTCAGGAAAAAAATAGACATACAACCTAAAATCTGAGGTCTACTTATTACCTTTCCTTGCATTTAGATCACCAAGTATTAAGTGACAGTCTTTTCATTCAGCCACTTAGCTAGATTGTAAGTGAATTTACACAATTTATAATGGACCTCATTTTATTTCCTGGTTTATGAATTTTAGGAAGTGCATACATTCTGGGTAAAACTGGATTGCTGACTTCTACAGTGTCTTTTTTTTTTCTTATTAGGTATAGTTTTCACTTCATTAAGCACTTCATTAAAAGTTGTAGTGCATGGATCATTAATTTTTATGCTCTCAAATTCATCCAAAATTGCAATCTTATTTCCTATTATCAGCTTTAGTATAAATTATACTTTTTCCTTCAAGGATTTCATGATCTGATTATTGTGATTTCCTTTAGCGTGATATTTAGGCTCGGAAGTTCATGCCCTAAAAACACTGAAATATGCTCTTAAGACCTTCAAAATATGCCAAGAAATATGCACTATTTCATTAGAACAGTTCATGTCCCTTTCCAGTAGAGGAGTTAGTGTAAATAATAAAGTTACCTTATTCCTTAGAGGTTGAAGCAGAAGTGGTTCTGTTGGTAGTATTAACTGCTAAATTGCAGTTCACAACCAACACTACACAAATTTTCAACAGTAAAACGTCGTCTGTTGTCTGGCAAAACACTTCTGTAATGTGAAAAACTTCTTTACACATCACAAGATGTTATAGGGGCATATTTAAATGATGTTAACTGTTTCACAGAGAGAGTCAACTCTCTTGGTGTGACAGATGGTTTTCTTTCGAGGATGGCTCGAATATCGCACATCTGTTTATAACCAGAATTGTTTGAAATTACATAATTCATTGTCTCTTTTACTTTTTGTCCTATGCTACCAGGAACCGAACTTAGATCACATATTGTTTTTTCAAGCACAGTAAGTGATTCATGCAAAGGAAATCCTACAGCTTCCAATGCCGTTATGGCTGTTGGTAAGAAAGAAAAATGGGCAGATATGAAACTAAGATCCTTCTTTAACCCAGTGCCTGACAAAATATTTTGCATAGTTTGTACTGATGAAGCATCCTTCGAGTCCAATGAATTAACAACCTCTTCAATTATTTCTATGTGCTCAGCATAATACAAAACTGCATTGACCCATGTTCCCCATCGAGTTAACACTGGTGCAGGAGGAAGTCGGATATTAGGTGCTGTTGATCTAAACAACTTAACTCTTTTAGGAGATTTAACAAAAATTCTCTTTGTACTGGACACAAATCTATCTACCAGTCGGAAAGAATTGCGCATTGTCTCAGAAATGCGATGAAGAGCGTGTGCCTAACAAGTTATATGAATTAAGTTAGGAAAAATACCTTTCAGAGTTTTCCCTGATTTTACCATACAAGGTAACAAATAAAAGCAACCACATGGGCATTGTAATTTCAAAGAGTCCATCACAAACTGTGTCACAGTTACATAGTCAGTGCCCGACAATTTGCACATATTAAGGAGATAAGCTGTAGTCTTTTGTTCAATATTTAAGGCACCCACGATTATATTTGCAATAGAACTGCGTTCAGAATCAGAGGTTTCATCAACAGACAGTCACACAAACTGATCTGCTAATTCATTTTGTATATTTGACAATACGTTATTGTAACAATGGCCTACATAAGTCTTACGCAGTGTACTTTCTTCAGGCACATGTTGAGTACACTTGGCAAGAAAGTTTTTAAATATCGGATTATTAATTTTGAACAAGGGAATATCAGCAGCTAAAAATGCTTGGCACAAGTCATAGGAAAATTCAGTAACCCTACTTCCTAAACACTGATATGTAATTGTTTTAGAACAGGTTATTTGTTTGCGAGTTTTCTGATTAAATTCTCCTTATGTTTAGCTGTGTTTATGTGCTGAACTATTTGGAATCTTTTCTCACTCCCTATAATTTTGTCACACTCCACAAAACAGTGCCCTATTATCTCTAGATATTAAATCACCCGAAAACTCTTTCAGTAAATTAATTAATCTAGCACTCTAAGTTGGTTTTATTTCCGGCATTTGAAGAGCCTTTTAACATTTTATACACCTAATTTAATTTGGAGGGAACCAGTTCACAACACTTACGTTTGAAGACCATGCAGAGGCAAGCGTTGCTATAATCGTGCTGCTCAAAACGTTGACCTGCACTTTATCTTTGTTAATATAAACCTCTCAGATAACGCACAAACATATAATGAAAGGATGGAAACCGGGGATTCACTACATAACATGACTCAGCATTGCTTCTCGCCACCTGGCGAGTTACATCATCATATGCAACACTACCAATATGAAAAATATTATCCAGGTGGAAAAAACCATAAAAAATCATTAAAATATGCTATATAGAGGCTATAGTATTGAAATAATATGCATTTATCAAAATCAAGAAAATATGCAGTTATATGCACCATAAAATCACATCCAAATAACTTAAAATTCCATAATTCGTGCACATAATGTAAAACATACATTTTTAACCCCTATGAAAAAACATGCAAATGCATGAACTTCCTAGCCCTAGTGATATTACTTAAATTCTGCAAAACATTACTGCATTTCATTTTAATCAAAGATTTATCCATTTAATTTAAATCTTGACTGGCAATTTCAACATCTGCGACATAATCACCTGTATTTTTTTTAAAACTTTACACGAGTTTTTATAACCTTATTTAGAAATTGAGTTCTGTTTCATTAAAATTGCAGTTTGAAAGTTTGACTACATTATTCTATGCATTAGCCTCTTGAGCGATGGCCATTTAAAACGTCCGTGAGCCGAGAACTGCTACCCAATATCCAGCGTAGGGCATTTAAAGTGTGCTGTATACACACAGCTGTATTTTGTGTAAATATTAAGTTATTTTAATGAAACAAAAACTGGTATAAAACTCCTTATATGCAGTATAAATGTACGTCATCAGCAAAGTTGAGTTGTATTTACAAAACGTTGAAATGGCACAATTTTGTTTCACTGTGGTGAAAAGTCAACTTTGCTCTGTCGAACGCACCTAATATAAGTTCTCGGAAAGAAACAGTAAAGAAACACCCATTGTATGTGTGGCTTATGCGTCAGCATACTGTGTAATAATGCACTACTGTATGCGTGGTCTCTTGAGTCATCAGAATAGAGCAACATTGCAACTTTTGCTTACGCGAGTTTCGTAACTTGTAGAGTCCATGTCTTTCTTTGTTGAAATACATACGTATACTTTCCTGCTTGTAGCTGAAGGGAGAAGTGGTATAAAGATGTTTTTGCACCAACTGGATATAACCATATACAATTGTTTAGTGTTTTGGACAGCTCTCTAAACCCACACAGGACAATGACCGACCTTGACTTCCAACTATAAATAGCTCGCAGCCTAATTGAACAATACCACGTTGGGGGTTGAAAATCCAAAACCCCTGCACCCGTCAGACTTCAAGGAAAACATTATCCTAAAAGGATACCACCAACAGCAAAGAAGTCCCGCCCATCTCCAAAGTGTTTCGTGTGCCTCAAGAAGGGAATTCGCGAATATGGAAATGTACCTACCCTTATGTGTTTATCCCTGTTTTGAGGTAAATCACTGCAAAGAACATATTAAGGGCTGCTACAAATAAGATTACGCTTAATGCTAAGAAAAGTAAGTCCATTGCATTTAGAAGATCTAAGAGGGAAATTCTTCATAACTATCACATGGGTGGAGAAAAAATTCTGCAGGTAGATAGCTGCAAGTATTTGGGAGTGTACCTGGCCGGTAACGCTGGGTGGGACGACCAGGTAAATTCTACATCCAGGAAAGCGTGGAAAGCGTTACATTTCTTAATGAGGGTACTGAAAAAGGGGAGCGGAAGGTCCATGGAAATTGCCTAAAAATCTTTGGTGCGGCCGATTATGGAATATGGAGCAGTATGTTGGGACCCATATAGACTTAGTCAAATTGATTCGCTAGAAAGATACAGAGAAGGGCTGTAAAATTTATAAAACGAGGCAAATCTTTTGGGCCTAAAAAAGGGGAGGAGACTGAATGGGAGCCTCTAAAAGTCCGGCGTAAGAGGCAGAGGTTATGCGCATTATTTCAAGCATATCGTGGTTCAAATGCATGGGTGGGTATTAGTGAAAGATTGGACAACCCTACATATTGCGGAAGAAAGGATCATTTGTATAAAATTAAAGGTAGAAGGCACAGAACCGACGTAGGAAAGTTCTCCTTTGTCAATAGAACCATTGAGGAATGAAATGAATTACCTGTAGCAGTCTTTCAGGGCTGTCCTTTATCTGTGAAGAAATTTTCGAAAAATATCGTAAATCAAGTAAATGCTGTGTAATTTACTATAAAGTTTACGCACGTATATTTTTGACATTATTGAACTGATGGTGAATACTAATGCTAAATTTAAATTGTTTATACTGACAGGATAATTAATTAATGAGTGTTAATTAGTATTTAGTTCATTTCATCTATATTTTTATTATTGTTCTATATTGTATTATGATTGTATTACTATTGTTTGTGCACTCTGTTTGTAACCTTAATTTGTACATTTAACTCTGCCACCGGGTAATATCCATTCACAGAAAATATATACATACATACATATAGACTTTACTAAAATGTTTCATAAAGGGAAAATTAAAATAAGTTGAGTTGGATAAGGGATAAATAGGGGTTAAATGCACAAATGCACAGGACGTGTATACACGCCCATATCGCTCATCCGTCATTTTAAATGGACATGATTTCACGTCCATATCCCTCGAGAGGTTAATCAGTTTCTTTGTCTTCAGTTTATTCTATTTTAAGCATAATTTACTTAGCTCGTTTTTAATTTCTTTGTTTTATTTCTCATGTTGAAATTGAGATACTCAAATAATTTTGATTCTAAATTCAAATTATGCTACCCAAAATATGTGTATTTAAATGCAATTGATACAACTCTAGATTAGTTATTATTCAACCGTTTAAAATGCAAACTCCTTTCCACTTCAGTTATTTTTGCTATCTGCGGCTTTTTGATGGGCATTATTATTATCTAGAGTATCTAGAAAAGCTACTGTTGTTTCCAAGAGAGCTGACTTAGCATGAGTCATTCTCCATCTTCACGAACACCATCATAATTGAATCATGATCCATGTCAGTGAGCGTGAGAAGTCAGCTGTGGCCAGTGAACCATTTTGCAACATTTGCATTCCATGAGCAAGGTTCAAAATTCTATAAGTTTAATGCACTGGTGTAATATAGCATTAAATTGCTACATCAAGTAATTACGCTAAGTTCCCCTTTCACCATGTATGCCAAAGATTAAGATAAAATTGAAGTATTGGAGAACTTTGACAACCCAGGGCACATTGTAAAAATGTGTTTTTAGAAAAAGGAGAACATCATAATTTTCTTTTTTTGTTTTCAAAATTTACAGAGAACAAAAGACTATTACAAGAAGCCAAGTTGTCATTAAAAAAGTCTAAACGCAAGGACTACTACAAAATACTTGGAGTTGACAGAAATGCATCTACGGATGAAATCAAGAAGGCTTACAGAAAACGTGCACTTGTACATCATCCTGGTAAGTATTTCTATGAAGTACATTGTAGTGTATTACAATCTAATGATATGTAAATCCTTATCACTTCTTTTCATTCAAGGTGTTTATGCATTTGTGTACTTAACAGTAGAATCCTGTTTTCTAATCTTAATATTTGGTGATGGTGGTTTGTTATGATCATTCAAATAAGGTACAATAGAATTAAAGCAAAGTATGGGCCCCAGAATAATATAATAATAAATAAGTTACCAAGTGTCCGGACCCACAGAACATGAAAATATTAGTTTCTTTTGTATTGCCTAATATTTTCCTATATTGCTGTCATAGTATATAACAAAAGTGCTCATTTGCATGGCATACTCTGCTTTTTTCCACGGGAAATCGTCCCTCTTAGGAATGTCTGCCATTTGCAAGAGTTTGGAGTTTGCTACCTGCTATTGTTACACTGTAGGTCTGTTGATCCCTCCATAGTTTTGTCAAAATGCGAAGTGCCGTAGTATGTTGTAATACTTCAGTCTGTCCAGTTTATGTTATATCGTTAGTGAATAATTTTGTGGATAATGTTTTGTATAGAATTATGTACTAAATAAAGAAATTAGGTTCAAACAATTTGTTTTTATCACACAAAAGGTTCAATATTTTTATTATTCTGTAATGTCTCATCACTAGGGCCCTAAAAAACACTGAAATATGCATGCCAATATTTCTCTTAAAAACCTGAAAATATGCCAAGAAATATGCACTATTTAATTAAAACAATGTCCCTTTGCAGTAGACAAGACAATTTAGTATAAATAATAAATAAAGTTACCTTATTCCTTAGAGGTTGAAGCAGAAGTGGTCCCGCTGCTATTATTAACTGCTAAATTGCAGTTCACAACCAACATTTTGCACAAATTTTCAACTGTAAACATCGTCTGTTTTCTCGCAAAACACTTTTGTAATGTGAAAAACTTCTCTCCACGTCACAAGATATCGGGGCATATTTAAATTATGTTAACTGCTTCACAGAGAGAGTGCAGTCTCTTGGTATGACAGATGGTTTCCTTTTGAGGATGTCTCGAATATCGCACATCTGTTTATAACCAGAATTTTTTGAAATTACATAATTATATCACTTTTTCTTTCACTTTTTTTCCTATGCTACCAGGAACCAAACTTAGATCACGTATTGTTTTTTTGTAAGACAGTAAATGATTCATGCAAAGGAGATCCTACAGCTTCCAATGCTGTTATGGCTGTTGGTAAGAAAGAAAAATGGGCAGATTTGAAACTAAGATCCTCCTTTAACCCAGTGCCTGACAGAATATTTTGTAGTTTCTGTTGATAAAGCATCTTTCGAGTCCAATGAATTAATAACCTCTTTGACTATTTCTATGTGCTCAGCATAATACAAAACTGCATCGACCCATGTTCCCCGTCCGGCTAACACTGTTGCGGGAGGAAGTGGGATATTAGGTGCTGTTGATCTAAACAACTTAACTCTTTTAGGAGATTTAACAAACATTCTCTTTGTACTGGACACAAATCTATCTACCAATGGGAAATAATCACGTATTGTCTCAGAAATGCGATGGTGAGCGTGTGCCATGCAAGTTATATGAATTAAGTTAAGAAAAATACCTTTCAGAGTTTGTCCTGATTTTACCATATAAGGACCTGCATCAGTAACAAATAAAAGTAACCTGTCGTATTTGATTACACACGGCCATAGTAATTTCAAAGAGTCCATCACAAACTGGGTCACAGTTACATTGTCAGTGGCCGACAATTCACACGCATTAAGAATATAAGGTGTAGTCTTTAGTTCATTATTTAAAGCACCCACGATTATATTCACAATAGAATGGTACTCAAAATCAGGGTTTCATCAACAGAAAACCATACAAACTGAACCGCTAAGTCATTTTGTGTATTCGACAATACGTTACCTATTGTAACAATGTACTACATAAGTCTTACGCAGTGTACTTTCTTCAGGCACATGTTGTCAAGTGTACTTGACAAGAAGGTTGATATAGGTTTTTAAATATTGGATTATTAATTTTGAACAAGGGAATATCAGCAGCTCAAAATGCTTGGCACAAGTCATAGGAAAATTCAGTAACCCTACTTCCTAAACACTACTAGCTGTTTTTGAACACGTTCTTTGTTTGCAAATTTTCTGATTAAATTCTCCTTATGCTTTGCTGATCTATGTGCTGAACCATTTGAAATCTTTTCTCACTTCCTACATTTTACTCACACATTCCAGTTCACAACACTTACGTTTGAAAACCACGGCGCAACAACTGGTGGCCAGGCAAGCATTGACGTGCACTTTATCTTTGTCATTATAAACGTCTCAGATAACACACTGATTATTCTCTACGCATCTGCATAAATAATGAAAGGATGAAAACAGGGGATTCACTTCATGACAACATGACTCAACATTAGTTCTCGTCACTTCGCGAGCTCTATCATCATGTGCACTACTACCAATATGAAAAATATACAGATGGAAAAAAATATGCAATATAGGGGCTATAATATTGAAATCCTTGTGATTTGTATCATCATGTGCAATACTACCAATATGATAAATATTATCCAGATGGAAAAAATAATTAAAAAACCATTAAAATATGCAATATAGGGGCTATAATATTGAAATAATATGCATTTAACAAAAATCAACAAAATATGCAGTTATATGCACCATAAAATCACGTCCAAATAACTGAAAATTCCATAATTCGTGCACATAGTGTAAAAGCATACATTTTTAACCCCTATGAAAAAACATGCAAATGCATGAACTTCCTAGCCCTACTCATCACTGTAAAAACTCCCTTAGTTTATTGTTATATATGTATGTGGAGAGTATAGTACTAAATCTTAGTGCAAAACTATCACACCCCTACTTGTGAAGGCTTACAATGTGTATTTTGGGAATATGATACGTTTGAAGACAAAGATAAATATTGGATGCCAAACTCCTGCTGTAGAAATAGTCAAAGAAGTTTTAATAGGTTGGTTAAATGGTATGCATTCATGCATGTCATTTGGCATTCTAATGCTGTGGAGGGAACCTTCGGACCACATGGTGACTGCTATTTGTGTGGTCAGTGTGTCTGGTTTCTTCTCAGAAAGTAAGCATGCAATTGAACATCCCAATTTGTGATCAACCACACAACGTATTTAATTCTTTACCAATTCCAAACTCCCTGAAGAATGGACTTTGGAGGAGGGAACTACTTCTCTTGGACCTGGTGCTTCTTTTCATTGTCTCTGATCCTTATTGTGCTATTATCTTTAAACTCACTTGATATTGCATACTTAGGGACACAATTTTAACCTCTTGAGCGACAGCCATTTAAAAGCTCCGTAGGCCGAGAATGGATACCCAATATCCAGCGCAGGGCATTTAAATTGTTAAATGCGCTAAAAGTGCTTCCTAAACACACAGCTGTATTTTGCGTAAATTTTAAGTTATTTTAATGAAAAAAAAACTGGTATAAAACTCATTATATGCAGTATACATGTACATCATCAGCAATGTTGAGTTGCATTTACAAATCGTTGAAATGGCACTATTTGTTTCACTGTGGTAAAAAGTTAACTTTGCTTTGTCGAAGGCGCGTATATAATTTCTCAGAAAGAAACGGTAGTGGACCCATTGTATGTGTGAGCTCTGCATCAGCAAATCACAGTACAATGTGAAATAGAACACTACTGTATGTGTGGTTTATGACTCATCAGAATAAAGCAGGTTTGCAATTTTTCCTTACACGTGTTTCGTAACTTGGATATAGCTTACAGGCTCCGTTTGTTTCTTTCTTGAAATGCATACGTATACTTTCCTGCTTGTAGCTGAAGTGAGAAGCTTTTGAGTGTTACATCTCAGAGCTAAAACATGGCATCAACAAGCAGTGTTGCACAAAGGTTAGCGAGTGGTGGAAGTGTAAGGGCTTCTGAAATTACACACGATAATGTGGAGGACTTCTTGCTGTGACAGCGATTTGGATATTGATGGCAAATTTTCCGAATTTGAGGGGGGTGTGGAGGATATAGGTACGAGTAGCAGTGAGGAAGAATGTGACCAACTTCCTTCAGGTGTTCGTGAAGAGTCAGCATTGTGGAGTGCTGAAAACAATTGCAATACAAACAGGCACATCTTCACGAGCACAGGGTCTGGTGTTCAATCCCAGGCTCAGCTGACTTCTGACAGCCAACCAATTGACATTTTTACATTTTTTACTACCGACTTAGTGTCTCTCATTGTTTCGGAAACAAATATATATGCGTGTAAGGCAAAGGAAGACCTGCTCTCTAAAGGTAAATTAGGGCCTAAGAGCAGAATTCAAAGGTGGACAGAAGTAACACTCAATGAGAGTTACAGGCTAATTGGTCTAATTATACTTATGGGTGTTATTCGTAAACCTGCATTATACATGTATTGGTCCACAGATGACATGCTAGCTACTCCTTTTTTTGGAAAATGTATGTCAAATAACAGGTTTACGTCAATTTTGCGGTTCCTTCATTTCACCTGCACAGAGAATGTAAATGACAAACTCCACAAAATTAGGCCTGTTTTCGATTATATTATTTCAAAATTTAAAGAAAATTATGTGCCTGGTGAAAAGGTCACTGTTGATGAAAGCCTAATGCTTTGGAAGGGCCGCTTAGGTTGGAAGCAATACATCAAAACAAAAAGGGCTAGATTTGGCATAAAGAGTTTTGATGTTTGTGAAAGTAAAACAGGATATCTTTACAATAGCTGCATTTACACTGGTCAAGGGACTGACAATACTGGAGACAAAGATTTGGGCTTATCTGGCTCCATAGTAATGCACCTAATGGAACCTGTGCTTGATCAGGGTAGGACTGTGTACTTAGATAACTGGTACAGCTCTCCTAAATTATTCATGGCCTTACACAAAAGAAAGACTAATGCAATTGGAACAGTACGTTCAAATTGTATTGGTTTGCCAAAAGATGTGAATACGAAGGCTCTTAAGGAGAGAGGAAATGGAGGTGCGTCAGCTCCCACCTTTGACCTACCTTGCCTGGCAGGACAGGAGGGTAGTTACGGCATTATCCAATTGCAGCTCTAAGATTTTGATGATTGACACTGGAAAAACAGATGCCCATACCAAAATGTGCATTATGAAGCCTGACGTTATCCAGAAATACAATATGCACATGGGCGGTGTCGATCTAGTAGATCAGGTATTGCAAGCATATCCCTCTTTACGAAAAACAGTGAAATGGTATAAAAAGGTATTTTTGCACCAGCTGGATATAACCATATACAATTGTTTGGTAATTTGGAGAGCTCTAAACCCACACGAGACAGTGACCTACCTGGACTTTCGACTATCAATAGCTCGCAGCCTAATTGAACAATACCAGGTTGAGAGGCCTCTTCATACTGGGGGTAGAAAATCCAAAACCCCTGCACCCCTCAGACTTCAAGGAAAACATTATCCTAAAAGGATACAGTCAGCAGCAAAGAAGTCCCGCCCATCTCGAAGGTGTTTCATGTGCCGAAAGAAGGGAATCCGTAAGGAAACTGGGATGATCTGTGGCAAATGTGGAGATGTGCCCTTGTGTGTTTATCCCTGTTTTGAGGCATACCACTGCAGAAGGAACATATAAAGGTAAGCCAGTAAAGCATATAGAATTTAATTAAATGTTTCATAACGGGGGAAAATTAAAATAAGTTGAGTTAGATAGAGGATAAATAAGGGTTAAATGCACAAACGCACAGGACGTGTATACACGTCCATAACGCTCGTCCGTCATTTTAAATGGACATGATTTCACGTCCATATCCCTGAAGAGGTTAAGGTGAATAAAAATTGTGAACGCTGGCATAAAAGGAAGGCTCAAAGGAGGATAAAGCTGTGAAATATTTGTGAAATATTACTATTTAAATTTTAAATGTTACATGTAGCATGTTCATTAAATAACAAGTAAGCATGACTTCTAAGTTTCCTCCTGTAATATTGGTTCTTTTATCTGACGAAATATTGTACACTAAAAGAGCCCCTTCGCAATCACCATTAGAAATTGAAATATAGGTACATAGACTGTAGTTCTCAGTCACATTCTATATTGGGCATGATAGACTGCTTAAGTTTGCTCATTGACCTCTCTGTCAAGCTTGAGGTTCTTTTACATGCTGTAAATTTGACACAGGACTACCAGCTTTACTTCCCTTCCTAAGGAAGCCCATGCTAAGGATTTTTACATCTGAAAAAACTTCATTGCCCTCCACCAGGTTTAAACCCGTGACCTAGGGAACCAAAGGCTAGACCACAGAGGACAACGTTTGCCATCGTGGAAACTTCCAAGCGCACACGTATACCTAGCTGTTACAGTGGACTTGTTGTAATGTAATTGTACAATCATGCGCCTTGACTCTACAGCACATCAATACAAGAAGCAAACTCAGCATCATACTCCCATCATTTTTGGCAATAAACTTGTGCTCCCTGCAGTCTATCACAGCCTTCCATAAAGTACGTATTTGGGTCTAAGCTATGTGTGCTTACAGAGTGCAGGAAATCCAGTAGAGGGGAGGGGAGTGTTTTCTCCGGCACTTTGCTCCAGTGCTGGTGCTGTAGCATGGAAAGTATATTATTCTATACATTTATTGAACACTCACGTGCGCCACTGGTTATCTGTTAACCTACCTTTCCTGCTGATTGACCTTGGCCTCGCATCTGGCTTTCTATGTTGCAAAAAGTGAAGCAGCTTGCTTTGTTCCTGAAATAAATGTTTTAACATCAGTTTCGTAGAAACATTGCAATGAAATGTTAGTTTCATGTTAAATCGTAAATAAGCTTTTTTTTTTTTTTTAATCTTTACCTGATTACTCTCCTCTTATGTAGAACTTACACTCCCTAGGACTTACAAGCCTATGCCTAGGGTTTTAGAACTTACACCCCCTAGGACTTACAAGTCTATGCCTAGGGTTTACTTGTTATTTAATGAACATGTAACATTTGAAATTTAAATTGTAATAGTTGTTGTTTTCTAATGCCTTGCGTCTGGCAATGAAGCCATTAGCATTCGTGCTTTCCAATACTTTAGAACTGTAGTTTCTTCTGATCTTAATGCTTCACAGGTCTTCAAGTGGTCTTCGTTCATTTCTGCTGGACACATTGGTGAAGCTGAGATACTTATTCTGTAGAGATGACTTGCTAAGCAGTCATGATTTGTCAGTAGTCGGAAGGCTGCAACCGCTATTTTCCTTGGTCTCTGGGGGATTATATCTGGGTTGGAAAGTAGTGTAATCCATTTTTTATCTTTGGCATTTGTTTCTATTTCTTGTAGGTATGAATGAGAAAATTTTTTAATGATCAAGCGATTTATTGAGCAATATGAGAAATTGAATTTAGACTTTTGTTTTATTGTTGTGCCTTTCTTTGCAAGTGAGTCTGCAGCTTCATTTCCCATGACTCCACAGTGTGCTGGAATCCATTGGAGATGAACAGTCTTATTTTAACTTTTTGGAGTTGTGTTAACATTTTGTAGCATTTTCTAATTTTTGTTGATTTCTTTGTGGTATTTGAACATATTCCCTGAATTGCAGCTTTAGAATCTGAAAGAATTACTGCCTTGTTAAATTTATTTAAGGGAAGATTTAATAATTATCGGAGAGCAATGTATATAGCCTCTATTTCTCCATCATAATTTGTTGTCTCTGCCAACAGAATGATAAAAGGAAAAATTTGAACACGTAACTCCGGCTCCAGTAAGGTTTTCCGTGGAGGATCCATCAGTATATATGTGCAGCCATTCTTCTGTGGGATATCTAGTATTGATTGTTTCCAGAGCTAGAAGTTTTTGTATTTCTTTTGGTGTGTCTGATTTACTTATTTCCTCTATTAATTCCAAACTGAAGGTAGGTTGCAATAATTCCAATGGATTTTCTCTTATAAGTAGATTTTCTCTGGTGTTAGGAATATTCAATTTGGATTTAATCTGTGTTACCTTTTCTAGGAAACTACTATGAGTTTTAAGGATTGAAGGGGGAGGTTCTCTTCTGTCCATTTAGAGTTTGGCAGTCGTAACATTTTCTCGTGTTGGAGCAATGCTTGTTCTTCTATTTTTGTTGTTATTGATGGGGTCTGTGTTAAGGCAAGCATGGCATCAATAGGTGTGGATTTAACTGCTCCAGTGATTAGGCGAAGAGCCTGATTTTGTATTTGTTCAAGTTTATTGATGTTAGCATTTGCTGCTATTAAAGGTTCAGAACAGTACAAGAGGTTTGGTTTAACATACATTTTGTATGTTGTGTTAAGGACTCTCCTTGAGCAGCCCCATTTAGCACCAGCTAACCTTTTCAGGATTTGCAGTTTCTTTTCAACCTTTTCTGAGATGTTTGTTATATGTTTTTTCCAACTTAGCTTTCTGTCGAAAGTGATGCCTAAGTATTTGGCATCATCAACTGCTTTGAGTGGTTTACCATTATAATTTATGTTAATATTAACTGGTTTGTATGTTAGTGTAAATAATTCATAATTTGTTTTTTCCACATTGATAGTCATAAGGTTTTTGGAGCTCCATTCATGTACTTTGTTTAGGGCTGTTTCTATTCTGTCTTTAATTAATTCAGGTGGTTTTTTTTTTTTTTTTTTTTTGGGAGATCCTGGATAAAGCAATTTTGGTTTCTGAAGTTTTTATTATTGATGGTCATTTATATATATATATATATATATATATATGTTAAAGAGTGTTGTGCTCAGAACAGCACCTTGTGGAAGTCCTCGGTGTGTTTGTTTATATTTGGAAATGTTTGTATTATATTTTGTGGCACAAAATCTTTGTGAAATAAACTGAGTTATCCATTTAAGCAGATTACTTTTCACACCTATTGATTGCAACTTCACAATTAATTTGTTTCTCCAGACTGAGTCATATGCTGATTTAAAATCAATGAATACTGCCAAGGTATCCTCCTTTCTATTGAAAGCTTCCTTGATGTTTTGGCTTAGGAGTAAATTTTCACTTGTACTATGATTCTGTCTGAAGCTGGTCTGTGAACTATTAATTAAGTTGTAATATTCTAGGAACCAGTTAAGTCTAGATGCCACCATTCTTTCCATCACTTTTGCAATAACACTGGTCAAAGATATTGGCCTGAAACTATTAATATTGTTTGAGGGTTTGTTTTTCTTTAAAATCGGAATGATAATGGCTTTTTTCCAGTCGGAAGGCACAGTCATTCTCCAACACGTGTTATACAGTTTAAGTAGGATTTCTTTTCCTTTCCTGCCAAGGTGTTTAATAAACTCTGGGTGGATCTTGTCAGGTCCTGGAGATTTTTTGTTATGTAATTGTTCTATTGCTAAATCTAGTTCTGTTTTGTTAAAATCCTGAATCAAAATGTCATTTCGTATATCTTTTGGCTTATTAGTTTCTCTGATAGTTTTTTGGATAGCTTTATCTTGTTCTTATACGCTTGGGGTATTCTTTGTGAGTGAGCATGAAACTTGTTAAGGGATTCTGCTATTTCGCTATCTGTAGTTAAGCTTTTGTTTTTATGTTTTAATGGTTCAGTTGTATTTTTTGATAATTTTGTTTTATTAAGGAATTTGTATATTTTATTTCCATCTTTCCTATAGTACATATGTTCTACAAAATTAGGCCCTCTTTGCTGTAATTAATTCTTTCTTAAAAATGGCTGCTTTTCTTCTCCGGTTTTGTACATCTTCTGGACACTTGGTTCTTTCGGCTTTGACTCTTGCTATATTTCTTTCGTGTTTTAACTTAGATAAAGATGGAGACCAAAAGTAGCTATATTTCTTTAACTTTCCTTTGGGGATATGTGTTTTGGCTGCTGTCAATAATATTTCACAAATTTTTTTATTCATTTCATCTGTTGACTTGAACTCTGATTCTAACAGTATATTACACTTCCCTTCTATCTCATTTTGGAAACTGGACCAATCTGCTTTTTTAAAATTCCAAGAAGTTTTAATTTTTGGTTTGTTACTTTTATTTATTAGACCTCTTATGGAGTTTATGGTGATTCTGTGGCCTGAACCTGGGTCTTCTATTATTTCTCTTTTGGTATTGTCAATTATGTCGGATGACACCATCAGAAGATCAGGATTTGTACCCGAACCATTATAATGAAGGTAAGTGGGTGGATCATTTGGATTAAATATTAATTCCATTGTTGATGAGTTTAATAGGTCTTCTATACTATTATAATAGTAATATTTCACAAATGCTTCACAATTTATTCCACGACTTTATCCCGCTTTGAGCCTTCTTTTTATACCAACATTCACAATTTTTATTCACCATAAAATTGTGTCTCTAAGCATATCAAATGAGTTTCAAGATAATAGTACAGTAAGGATCACAGATAATGACAACTATTGACATTGTTGATAAAATTTTCACAGAGGAAGGAGTTGCTTACCTACAAAGTATAAGAAGTAACGCAAATTTGTTGGGCAGAATCTCGGAAATAATCAACAAAAAGGAAAAAATATTTCTTGTAGAGCAAAAAGAATTTAAATGCAAATTTATATGAGTAAACATTGAATTGTTGCCTCAGGTGTCTCCGTCTAGGGGATATGTGAATAGCGACCACAAGGTACCCAAGCTGAGCAGAACATTACTTCCACTTACCGGTGTTTTGCTCCTCACTGTAACTTTTCTATCTGACCTTACCTTGGTCATCTCTTGTTCTCTTCTGACCCCGATGCTATTAGGGTTCCCGAGGGCTAGGGAGTCTTTATTTTTCCAATCTCTCCAGTTCTCTATAAAATCTTAACCCCAACATGCTGACCTGTCATGGCATGTAATACGTCCTCTGATTGGTAATCAGAGGATATGGTCGGTGAATTTATTTTGATAACTCTCCCGGTCAGGTCGGTGAGACCCGTAAACCAATGGCAGGTGTGGTCCTACAGACATTCTGGGTGTTGTGAGAGAGTGATGTGACCGCCAAAACATAAAAATATGGTGCTCTCAAAAAAACGGTTACTATTACTGCTATTGCTCTCTTCAATATCATTGTGAAAAATATTGGAGAGCAAGAGGATTAATGACTTCATTGTCAGAATCCAGCATTAGCTAACAACAACAACAACAACATTGAATTGTGTAGAATTGTAAATAAATCTTCATTTTAATGATTACAATTCATTCTGTATTTAAAGTGCATAGATTTCATAAAATAAAAGTAATGAAAGTTCACTGACTTCTTATTTCTGTAATGATTTCTTAGCTTCCAAACACAGCAAACCAAAAAGAAGTATGGCTATCAGCTAGAAGGATTATAAGTAAATCCAACAAAAGAAACTGGCAAGATATTAAGACTTTACTATGCATGACTCACATGCACACTCACTCAAGGAACTCCGAACAATCTAACTAACCAACCTCGTGGCACAACAGCCTTTTCCGGGCCAAGGCCTGTTATAGAGAAGACAGCTTATTGGAATACCCCAAAAACCAACTGTGACATTTTTCCTCCATTATGGTGTGGTCTGGTTAAATTTGGTGATATTCCATCTGTTTTGTTGCATTGGGACTGCCAACTGAATATAACCATGGTAAAGCTATGATCTAGTTGGGGTTACTGCATCTGTTAAGTTGCCACAGAAGCCCTTGCTTTTGAACCCATTTCAGAGAAGCCAATCAATAGATTTTAAAACAAATTCTGTTTAGAGTGTGTATTAATTTGTGGGTGCCATTGTATTGCTTGTGTGCGCCTGATTTTGTCTTAAATTTTTTGAGAGCATTATATGCAATTAGTTACTGTTATTTTTGTGTTTGCAACACAGTAGTCCATTAAATGTGTATTAAGACATTTATCATTCAGAAGTGATTTAATTCAAAAGTGTTACTGCAGAACAAGATTTGCCGAAGGCAAGTAGGTTCATGTGTTGTGGGTTAACAATGTTCATGTTCAAGCATTATTATCATTTGAAAGCATTGATATAGGTACTTACTTTAACCCTGTGATATTGGAGGTTAGAAATAATGTTCTATTATGTTGGTTGGCAGTATTGCCTTTTAGTGTAATGTCAGCCATATTGAATTCTTGGGATCTGCCGATAAGCTCTTTCCCGCCTACCCAGCCATTGATCCGCCACGTCTGCCTACCACAGGAGTAATGAATGGGGTGCAGTACTGGAGGGTGGGGCATAGCACCTTGATCCCTCTCAGCCAGTATATGCAGTCTTCACAACCAGGTGCCACTACTTCTCAATCAAGAGGCTCCTTGATTGGCTCCTCAGGAATCTAACGAGGCTGAGTGTACTCCTGATCAGGTCCCCCAGTGGGAGAAAAATTCCCACATCAGTACTGGGAATTGAACCCAGATATCCCACTTGGTATGCAGCAGCGCTACCTCTGCACTAAGGAGATGAGCACTCCCTACAAACACTTGGTGAAATTGCCACGAGGAAGCCAGTTATACTACACAACTTAATTTGATAGACTGTGTATGAGAGGCGTGGCAAATTTGAATTTGTGGATTCCAAAAAACATAGCAACGAGTCTACAGCATCCAAAACATCCAGTGTCCTTCAGCTGCAGCATCCGATATTCTACTTATCAATCTTTATTGATTGGTTCAGGCCTCTTGTAAGACTTTAACTAAACTGTGCCCTGCAATCCAAAACAAGGGATGTTGCATGCTGAGTAAAGGTGTTGTTTTGCTTCATGACAATGCCTGTCCACGTTGGCTAATTGTTCCCAAGATCTCACCACATCATTTGGTTGGAAATACTTGATCGCCCTCCATGCAGTCCCAATCTAACTCCTAGTTATTAGCACTTGTTCCTGCATTTAAAAAGCCATTTTGAGAGTGTCACAATGATGATTTAAAAATGGCCTTGTTACAATAGTTATCAAATCAGCTGACAGATTTCGTGAGGGTGGAACTCAGAAGTTGGCCACACAGTGCGAGAAGTGCCTTAATTGGAACGTTAAAGTTGAACTGAAAAATTCAGTGCCATAACCAGGGTTTGAACCACAGATCTTCCCGTCTCTAGCTGACTGCTGAGCTGCCATGGCAGTATGCCAGTGTGACATGAAGTTCTCCTGCCAACTTGAAGTTTCCCCCATTAAACCACAAGGAGACCTCAAATCCATATGATATAACATACCCTAAGAAGGACTTGCATCATACAAGTACTCAAGTCCTGTGCTTCATAGTTCAACCAGCAATAAGGGTCAATCAGTGGCAAATGTTAAGTGCCTTAATATTGGTGGAAGTTATGTTGTAAAGTAGATTGAAGTACAGGCTTCCGGGTAAACATAAAATTGATTAAAAGAAGTTCACTTTTTTTTAAATTTTAAAATGGTACTTATTTGCATAAGAAAATGTATATTTTAAATTTTTTTGCAAATAAACTGAAGTCCTATCTATTCTGAATGACTTTTGATAAATAATGATAAACCATAAAAGACAGACGTATCTTACTACACAAAAAATGGAGGTGTTCAAGTACATAGTTTATGTGCAAACTTTTTATGGCATGTATTTCAAATAATACATTTTCAGTGGTAAGTTGCTATTCATTTTTTCTTATGCTTGTGCAGAGGCAAGTAATTTCAAAGTCATCACACAGCAACCCACATTTTGAAATTCTGACTCGCTTTACCTGCTGTGTTCTTCTTATACTACAACAAAGTGTGTTTAAATATGTAATGAAAGTTTATCTTAATTAACAAGAAATCAATAGAAGAACAAGCTTTTGTAAGAATGGTTTGTTGAAGTGTGAATATAGAAGTCGTGCATGCCATGTTAGATTTTTATATGCGTAACTATGAGAGTTCACAGCTTATGTATGTTCCTTTTTCTTTCTTAAATACATGCTGAATTTAATTTGACTTACAGGAAACATTCGTGTTACATTATAATGTTTCATTTAACCAATGTTTAAGCTTTTTATTTCAAATTCGTTCTACTATTATTTACTCCTTCATGGCCTAAATAGTAGATACACTGAAAACTTCATACATAATTGGACGGATGGTTCAAGCTTAACTAGTAGCTTACAAACAAGCAAATAATTGATAAGCCCTTGAAAGGGCTACATGTGACTGAATTATTATAAACATAAGTTAAATTGATATTAACATATTACAAAAAGTACATCTCATCTAAAACGTCCTGACATTCCCCCACTCCCGAAGCAAAGATGTGTAATAGTACTTAGCTAACCTTCTAGTCACTTGCTCCCCCACCACTCTCACCGCTTCTCCGCATTTCTCCTCACTTGCATATGAAGTGTCACAATAGTGTTAGACAAGCTGTAGTTACAAGCGGAATAAAGGTAAGGGAATAAATTATTAGGCACAGATTTCAAAGTAACTTCTCAGATCTAATCAGAACTGATCAGATGTGACATGAAGCAAAAGCAAACAAAACTGTTCATTGCATATGATGGTGGTATTCTGCTACTTTAAAGCATAAACACAACATTGCTCTCAAACTTGAAAAGAAAGGAGGGGAAAAGTTTATCCGTCACGGGGAGTGAATTCGATTTCTTGAGTTTATCAGGTCCACAGTCGGTTCGCATAACCGTGCGGCCAAAGCACACTTTTTAGAAGTTCACGATCTTTCTTTGGTCGTTTGCCACAACCTGTTATCCATTGCAGTGGTGTGCAGCCACATATGTCCTCAATTTAAGCACTTTTGGCAGCGCTACAGTTTAGAAATGTTTGTTCAGGGAAACAAAATACAGGCTTTACTAAGTGCCTAATAGGCACTATTTCATTTCCAATGGCTACTGTTTACACATTTCTTTCTGGTTATGATTTATTGATTACAATCTCTAAATACTTTGAATACTTATAACTTGATAACTTGATGCTGTAAACCACAGGATCCTTATCTCAAATTGTCTATGAACTGCCTATTACCAGTAAACTTGTGCAGTGTTACTCATTTACACCCTGTGTGTGTATGTATATATATATATATTAGAGGTCTGCACGGTCTCAGGCCTAGGCCTGGCCCATGTGCCGGGCTTGGGCCTAATCTGAAAAATGTTAGTCAGGCTCGGACCAGACCCAGGCTTGAAAATTAAAAGATGCAAAATAATTTATATCTTCTAGTCACCGATGCCAAAATTCCAAGAATAGCACAATTATCCTAGTATTTCTTTACTAGGAATTCTATATGATTATTCTGCCAAAACATTGCAAATGAGGAGGATGATGATAATAAATAATAATTAATAATGATGGCAAAATTACACAATTGAGGCAGGCCTGAACACTATAACCTCTTCTTGGAGTGTGTGTGTGCGTGCGTGCGTGCGTGCGTGCGCGATACTGGAAATGTTTAACTTTCAGGATACAAAGGTGCTATTAAGTATATATAATTAATATATTGCTATAAAGAAATTGTAACAGCCTAATCGACATTGGGGCTGTTACTTTTAATCTGAAAGTGCAAGTATGCTCTTGTAATCCTGTCCTTTTGCATTCTTAATATGGGAAACTGCCCATGTTTTGACAGTGTACTAAGGTGCATGTTAGAAGTACCCTGCTGGGCATTGCTGTTAGAGTTTTAGACCTATAATCTTCTTAAGGCTAAAGCTAGCCAAATTGATGCAAAGAATCAAATATGAGTAATTCTTGTTGGAATGGTAATAAACAGCTTAAAAAATAGGTTAAAAATGCAATTCTTTCATTACAATCAGTCATGTAGTATGTTACTTGAGCAATATTAAACCTTTCTAAACCAAAATTTCACCAGTGATTTTACTAATTCTTTTACAGGTGATCACATGGTAATGATCACACAGTTCCCACACACACAGTTGTTCCTAGTGTTGTGGATACTCTTGGTCTTATGTTTTTTGTGGTGATATCCATGCACTGCTATTGTGTTCACCAGAAGTCAGGGGTTCTGATTTGTGTTAGTCAAGGATCTGTTTGTCATGGCTTCTTTATATAAAAGTTCAGCCATATTTCCCTTATGTTCTCTCTTTCATATAGTAGTTGGTTCGAGCTTTTGGTTGATGGGAGCCTCATATGCAAGTTTTTGTATAAAAAAGGGTTTTCTGGTGAGTTTGTATACTAACTTTGATTTTGTGCATTTTGAAACACCAAGGGTGACTTTCAAGAAGCATGATTTGACTGCTTCCATAGTCAAGTCTTTTAGACTCAGCTTTCCCAAATGAGATCTATTCCATATGTTGCGATAGCTACTATTTGTGATGCAAAAATTATTGTGATTATAGAACATAATTATTTCTCAATTTAATTATAGACCGCCATGCAAATGCTTCGGATGGTGAAAAGAAAGAGCAGGAGAAGAAATTTAAGGAAGTTGGTGAAGCATATGGCATCCTTTCAGATCCTAAGAAGAGAGCCCGTTATGACAATGGCCAGGACTTGGAAGACATGGATGGCATGGCCAGTAAGTGGACATTTGTTTTTAAAGAAATTTAGTCACCACCATAGTTATACGGTTCCTGTAATTAGTCTTTTTATTAATAGTGTTTAATGTTTTACACAATGCTGAACACCAAAGTGAAGGATTTTAACTTCGACCCCTTGGTTGAAACCATTGTCAATCTATGCTCATCATATGATCTAGTGGGGGTTTCTCTCAAAAGGCAACATTTGATAAGCAATCAGCCCTCCAATATTTTTTGTGATGGATACTATAGGTAGTGTTTGTTGCATATAAAGGTACAAACAAACCTTGATCTATTGTTTCTGAAACTCATTTTACTGCATTCGTCATTCAATTTGTGTCCCAGTCAGTTTACATTATAACTTATGTTTAGGGACACAATTTTTTGGTAGATAACATGTAATGTGTTAATATGCAATAAAAAGGTTTCAGAATTAATTTTATGGCTATTGGATGGAGGGACTACACCAGGGAACTTCTGAATATACTCCATGCGAACACGCTCCCCTGATCTGTGTGATTTTTACTTGTGGGGTAACCTGAAAGACAAAGTTTACGAGAAAAATCCTCACACATTGGAAGAACTAAAAATATTAGAAATGAAATCAGACACATTATAGTAGCCCAACTTAATCATGTGAATCAGAATGTGTTTTCCCAATATAATGCCTCTATAGTGGAGGAGGATGACATTTCCAGCATTTTCTATAAGGTAAGATTTTTATACGTGTTTTACATGCGGCTGGTTGGTAGCTGCAAACTCGCACAGGCAAAAGGCCGTGCAGCGGTGAAGAACTAATTCGAAAGCCCTGTATTTCTTCCCTCTCTATTGCTTTCCCCACACTCTGTAAACCTACAGAACTAGACAAGTACAATAACTTCCTGCATATTTTATGGAAGACTGCGATGGACAACAGGGAGTGCACATTTAATACCAAGATTGGCGGGAGTGAACACTGTATTGGCTTTCTTGTTCTGTTGCTTTTTAGAGCCAAGGTGCATGGTTGTAGAGTTTGCTTAGGAAATGCAGAAAATAACTACGTTTTGATTGTGCAGAGGTGTTCAAATGTTAGGAGTACTACATGTTTGGCGCACATCAAAGGATAGTAATGAGTAAATGTTGCAATGTTAGATTGAATTGGAAGTGCCATGACCAGTTTTCCAGTCATCTGACTCAATTCATGGTTTTTAAATTTGATGTAGAGATGAATTGCAGAGCCTTCCAAAATGTGTTTGCCTATTGTCTTTGCTTATTTCAGGTACAAAGATTTTTGTTGCTCTTAGCAGTTTTTGATATGCTCAATAATGATATAACTTTGTGTATTACAGGTGATATTGATCCCAACACGGTATTCCAAGCTTTCTTTGCAGAGCCAGGACCAGGACATTTTAACTTTACAAGTGGGTCATTTCCAGGAGGATTCACCTTCCAGTTTGGTTAATGTACCCATGTTAATGGCAGGGCGATGTAACATTCCATTCCAGCAGGTTCATCACCCTAGCTCATGGTACTAAATGACTTATTCCCCATTTGCCAAATAATATTCAGCTACCTGAAACATGTTTCAAATGTTAGGAGTAAGAAATAAATTTAATATTTATAATAATTCCAGAGAAAATTCCTTATAGGCATTGTTTTTATCATTCATTAACCACCATTGATTTTTATTTTGCCACAATTTCTCTCATACCTCGGATTGCAACAATGTTCTCCAGCTTTGGCATGATACAACATTGTTAGTCATGCTCCATGCATAAAAATATAGGTAACAAAATAATACTTGAGGGGACTGAAAACAAATACTTCAGCCAGGTTTCTGTCGTGTACTTTACAGATCACATAAGCACTAAGGCCTGGTATTATAAACATAATTTGACTGGAAGCTTAGTTAAAGCATAGCAGATAGAAGAGAAAGTGTGAGCTCTCCCGTTAGTTTACTGCATGCTCCGTGGTACCGTGGCAACTGACCGAAACTGTGGCGTGGCGATCGCAGTTGCCTCAAAATGTTCCCGAACTGCCTAGTATGTGATTCGGAAGTTCAGAGATAATTTTATAAGTATGCGTTGTGTGTTCTGAGTAATTAGGTATATAACTTGTGAAATTGCTTCTAAGTTTGTGCATAAATGTGTGTGTTCTTCAAAACGTAAGTTTCAAGCAACAGCAATAATTAATTAAAAATCCTAACTTGTTTTGTACCCGGGTGTCCTTCAGGATACAGAAACTGCTCAGAAGCTAGACATTTTTTTACTCCTCCTAAAGATAAAAATCTGTTTTACAAATGGGAAAAGTCTATTCGTAGGAAAGACACTAAATTATCTGTTAAATCTAGTATTTGTGACAAACATTTTCCAGAGGACTTCTTAGTGAAAGTTGATTCATTCATTGTGCATGGAAAACTAGTTGAAATCCCTAGAATTAACTGGGGGTTAAAGTCAGGGGCAATTCCCTGTATATTTCCTAATTTACCCAGGTACTTAACTACAGTGCATAAATCCTGAAAATCTCCACAAAACAGAGACAAAAAATTACTGAAAAAGCAATATTCAACAATCAGTAAATTACCAGATGTAGGATCCAGTCAACCAGTTCTTAATTCAAACGCACCGTCCTTCAACAATGAGGAAATCACAGAAAACAGTTCTAATCCCTCCAAGGTCACAAACACAAGTGTCAATAATGAAATTGCTACACTGAAGAAAAGAATTAGAAACCTCAATAGAAATTTAGTTAGAACTAAAATCCTGCTATCTAAAGAGAGGGCTAAATTAAAAATAGTAGAAAAGAAATTCGCTACTAATTGTTGTGAACATAAACGCAATTTAAATTGTTTAAGTAAAAAACAAAAGCTGGTTCTAGATACAATGCTTAAAAAATGTCAGACGAGCTCGAAGGGGATGCGTTACACCAATGAATTTCTATTAGAAAGCTTGTTATTTAAAATTAAAAGCCCTAAAGGTTATAGACATTGCTTAACACATGAATTGCTGCCCTTGCCTTCTGAAGCCCATTAAAGGAAATTATCTAAAGGGATAAAGTGCACATATGGTATAAATAGCAATGCTCTAAATGCGATTTCTACCACATTCAGTCACGAAGAAGATGAAAGCAAGCGTCTTGGAGTTGTAATATTTGATGAAGTCAAATTAAGAGAAGAAGTTAGGTTCAATGCTAGCTCACTAAAAAACAAAATAAAGAACAAAACTAAAATACTTGACTCGGAAAGTGAAGTTCTCGAACCCTATGAGGACAATATTTCTAAAAGATGCTTAGTACACAACTTAGGGGGGTTATATAGTGAAAAGGATGCTTGAAAAACTTAGTTGTAAAACCTGTGCCTGTACTCTGTCCACTGATCTACCCTCTGACACATTAGCTTCCACTTTCACTACAATAAAAGACTATGGCACCCAAAAAATCGTCGGTATTTTACCTACCCCTCTGAATGTGTGGTTAATATTCTTTTGCAAGTCGAGGCTATTTTGGAGAAGCAAATGTGCTCGCCTGAAAGTTTGTGGGGTGATATATTTTACGAGTGCTTAGATAACATAGACGAAATCATATTAGGACCCAGTGGAATAGGATGCTGCGTGGAACACAAACTGCATTTAGTTGGAAAGTTAACACTACATTATATGAAGTGTCGCTTCTTTTTTCATACCAAGGAAATCAGTAGAGAAATGACGTCATCAAAGTCAGCAAAATCAACACGTAAACTCTCCAAGGTCTCCAACATCTAATTCCACAGTGAGTTTCGATATTTTATATACATAACATACATAATTTGCATTATGGTTTAATTTTTCAACGTAAATTCATGTAATCAGATATTTCCCATTGTTCATTAATTATAATATCCATTATTGTAAAATAGCATCCTATATTATGTGTCAAGGAAAGACGATGTTTCAAAACAGTATTTCAAATATTCCTGCTTACGATTTTAGGTATTTAAAATGCTAATTGATAATATGAATCCCATTTTCACCATGCATTCGTGAACTAAAGTAAAGCAACCGCGACACCAGTGCCATCTTGTGAGCAAACCATAGTTACTCCCGAAGAGCTCACACTATCTCTTCTATCCGCTATGGTTAAAGCAAATCAAAGAACTACAGGCACCATTTTATAACATTGGTAGACTTGCCAGCTTAGAAATAAGATAGATATTTTAAAACATGGAAAAATAAGTGTAATTTAACATTAAACTAACATAGCAAACTACCACAAAAATCTGATGTGTTGCACTCACATGACTTTCTCTGCTCTTGTACTAACCATTCTAACAAACTCTTATTCCTATATCTCCATGTTAGTTAAGATAAACATTCGTACAAATTATCTTACTGCTTATGTCCTTGTAGATGCAAGGGGAATATTAGAATACAGAAGGCTTTGTGCGACAGTCAAATCTTTTTTACCTTTGAGATTCCGTTCTCTTTGCACGATTAACATATAAAAAAATGAACAACGTTGTTCCATTTCGCTAAAGTTCTAAGTTTTCCGAAACTCACACACATAACGAGGAATATCTCCGAAATGGTTCACCCTACAAGAACATTTATTGAGACATAAATTGTGTATTTTAGCAAGATCTACATTTTTGTATAGTATAATTTGGTCTATCTCTAACGGTTTACCAGTTATGCAAAAGTCGTCCAAAGTAAATACGACTACAGGGGCTATAGCCAGAAAATTCAAGATATACATTTCATTTGTCATAAAAATATCTCAAACATATGACATTTTAATCAAAATCGTTAGAGCCATTTTCAAGAAAATCAAAATTTTTGAAAAATCTTCCATGTAAAGGGTAGTGTAGGGTGGGGCTATTTTCTTCAAAATCTTTGTGTTGGATCCTTGAAAGACATTAAACTTAAATACCAAGTTTGACGTTCAACCGACTTTTCGTTTTTGAGTTATGCTGTCCACGGACAGACACACACACAGACCTTTTTCTAAAAATCCTTTTTTTGGATTCAGGGTGCCTCAAAACATATATTTCAGGTGAAATCTCGACATCGAATTTTTGGGTGGAATACCATACTTCCCCTACTTACCAGTAGAGAAAGTAAAAAGTAGTGATGTTTGCAGATATGAAGCATGTAGCAATATAGTTACATTCGCCAGTTTTTTGTTAAATAAAGTCTGATGCATAGATACTTGACACTTATTATTTCAATTTATTTGTATATATTATTTATTTACTCATTAATTTATTTTACAAATTGTTTGCCAAAATTTGTTTTTGTATATATTCAAGTTATTCATGGATGAATTTATGAACCTCATAAATAAACAGAAGGCTAGGCGGCAGGCAATTTATGTTTATAGAAGCTTGTGCTGTATGTTTATGTGATACTTGGATTAGTTGTATTACATGGTCCATAACATTTGTGTTTATCTATGTTCCTTTCATAGAAGTTTGAAAACAGTGTTGTTGTAATTAATTTAAAAGGTGAGTTAATTAATAACACTAAACAACACAACATATTTTTGATAAATTTAAAAAGGTATTCAAGGAATACAACATTGAGCTAGCAGCAGTAAGCCATTACTCCATAAAAAAACCTACTACTTTCAAACATCAAAGATGCTATTACACCTAACAAAAAATCTGGCATATACCAAATTGAATGCAGTGATTGTAATGAAATATACATAGGAAAAACCAAAAGAAATTTGGGAATTAGATCCAAGGAACACGTTAGAAACATTAAGAGTAAACAACTAGAAAAATCAGCGGTTGCATTTCACTTTTGGACAAAAATTCATGACATAAAGCTAGAACTGAAACTTCTCAAACACATAACCAGAAAACAAGAACTGTCCACATGGGAACAAATCTTTATTTTAAAAAATAGAAGCCGAGTATTTAATTTCGACATTCCTCAGAGAGTCATTTTCAGTAAGTTCATTGAACCGCCACCAGAAGAAACACCACAAGAAGCATCACCATCTGCACCATGAAACACCATGGAAACCCAGTTATTGTCCGGTTGATAATGGAGGAAAGTTAACCGGAAAAATATGTTGTAAGTGTTGTTCAGCGTTATTAACCTCTTGAGCGATGGCCATTTAAACGTCTGCAAGCCGAGAACTGCTAGCATTTAAATTGTTAAATGCGCTTCGTATATACACAGCTGTATTTTGTGTAAATATTAAGTTATTATAATGGAACAAAAACTGGTATAAAACTCGTTATTTGCAGTATAAATGTACGTCATCAGCAAAGTTGAGTTGTATTTACAAAACGCTGAAATGGCACAATTTTGTTTCACTGTGGTGAAAAGTCAACTTTGCTCTGTCGAACGCATCTAATATAAGTTCTCGGAAGGAAACAGTAAAGGAACAATTGTATGTGTACCTTATGTGTCAGCATACTGTGTAATAAATCGCTACTGCATGCGTGGTCTCTTAGTCATCAGAATAGATCAACATTACAACTTTTGCTTACGCGAGTTTCGTAACTGAGTAGAGTCCGTGTCTTTCTTTGTTGAAATACATACGTATTCTTTCCAGCTTGTAGCTGAAGGGAGAAGTGGTATAAAAAGGTGTTTTTGCACCAACTGGATATAACCATATACAATTGTTTGGGGATTTGGACAGCTCTCTAAGCCCATACAGGACAATGACCGACCTTGACTACCGACTATAAATAACTCGCAGCCTAATTGAACAATACCATGTTGGGGGTTGAAAATCCAAAACCCCTGTACCCCTCAGACTTCAAGGAAAACATTATCCTAAAAGGATACCACCAACAGCAAAGAAGTCCCGCCCATCTCCAAAGTGTTTCGTGTGCTGCAAGAAGGGAATTCGCGAATGTGGAGATGTACGTACCCTTGTGTGTTTATCCCTGTTTTGAGGTAAATCACTGCAGAACGAACATATTAAGGTAAGCCAATAAAGTATATAGACCTTACTAAAATGTTTCATAAAGGGAAAATTATAATAAGTTGAGTTGGATAAGGGATAAATAAGGGTTAAATGCTTAAACGCACAGGACGCCCATATCACTCATCCGCCATTTTAAATGGACGTGATTTCACGTCGATATCCCTCAAGAGGTTAATTAACTCACCTTTTAAATTAAATTTGTGTTTATGTTTAATTTTCCAGTATGTATTGTTATTTTAATAGGATTCAATAAAATAAATGGTTTTACAGTTTATACTTTGTTGTTTATTTCTGTCTCTGGTTTCAAATTTGATGTAATTAAGTAGTGACTGTCTGTTTCCTAAATTCTTCTTGGTATCTATGTCACCTGTGTACATGATTGCCAGAAGTTACCTCCATTCTCATCTTGTACACATCACCAACTTCACAATTCCAACGTATTGCAACTTATTGTGCTACTACTGCTGGCTACTTTCATTTCTCATGCATTGCCGCCCTGTGTTATGTGGTCCCTAAGCCCGCATTCTGCAACATTATTGAAACACCTCCCCAATATCCATATGTACAGCTGAAACCATTATCTTACAACATAACATTAATCTGTAGTCAAACAGAAGACGAGTTCCAGTTAACTTCAACAGAAGATTGACATTTATAAAATGAAGCAAAACTTATTTTAGTTTAAACCTAACCAGACGTTTAAACATCTAATACTGGGCCTAAACATATAATGGAGCATATATGGCTTCAATTGCTGACCAACTGCTTTCTTACAAAGTAGTGAGAAAGCTCAAAGTAAGGGCTGTTGTAATATTAGCTTGTAGTAATTATTTTATCTTTTGTATATATTTTGACTTCCCTTCATGTCATACATCACAAAGCTAGGCATTTAACTGATGCATTACATGAGGAGTATCTTTGCAAGTTTGAAATACCTTCCATACTTTAGCACAATTCATTTCTGGCCTCTCCTGTAACATTTTGTTTTTTGGACCTAGTACAGTTTGCAACAATACTCCTCACATTGTCTCTCTTGCAAACTTTGTTAACTGTATAGCTTAAAGTGTAATTAAATTTAACCATAGTAAACTTACACTAGTTTTACTGTGTAAGTTTGAAAGTTGCATTATTTGTTGATATTCCTTTTCTGAACCCATACTGGTCCTTCACAAGTATATTGTTATATTCAAGGTACTTCTACAATCTATTGAACATCACTTTTTCAAGGACTTTTAAAAAATTGGTAAAAGAGAAACTGGTCTATAACCTGAAGCATTCGCCTTTCTTAAAAAGGGGTTTAACAATGGAGAATCTCATCCTGTCATGGAAAATTCCAGTCTTTAGTGAATCATTGTACAAATAACTGCTAGTTTGGGATGAGCCTGATTTTAAACTTTTTGTTATTTCATTGTAACGAAAGGAACTCTTTGTTTTAAAGGAGTCAATAATTTTATGTATTTCAGAAGTTGGTGTAGACTTGCTTTAAATTCAGGTACTACTTCTGTGAAACTTAATCTTAGAAATTGTAATGCTACCTTTTTACTTCCAAAATTACCGTATTTTATCGCGCAATTCCCCCCCTTTTTTTCTCGAAAAATTTGCTTGAAAACACTGGGGAGGGAATTATGCGAGTGGTGCTTCTAGGAATTCAGAAAGAAAGGGAAAGCATGTAGTATTATGTAAAAGTTATATAGGTATACAGTAATTTGTGAATGAACTGGATACATAGCACGGTTTCATTGGACCTACAATGTATTGTTTCATTGTTTCTTTTCTCTGACTACTCTGCCGTCTCACTTTCGTCACTATCATTATTATTTTCATTTATATCTGGCTCAGATAATACATCTTCATTTTAACTATTCCACATGTCATCAGAACCATTAATGGCACAAGAAATACCAGTTTTTTTTTTAAACTCTTCTTAACAATATGACGACTTGTAACAAACTGACTTGGAAACAGGTCTGCAACTTCACATTTCAATTTTACGATACGTTGTGACAACGGCAATACGATTATTTTTGTGGCAAGCACTGCGTCGATTGTTGTCCATTATCAAGTCATTTGAAGGCCATTCCAATAAGAACGAACCAGGAGAGGGAATTATGCAATGTTTAAAGGTAAATAATTTTTAGTGATGAAAAATCATAGGGGAGGGAAATATGCAAAGGGGGGGGGGGGGGGAGGCCTTATGCGATAAAATACGGTAATATTTAGTTTGTTTTACATCCAAGAAGGATTTGTTAAAAATTTCTGCAGCTTCCTGGAGTTTGCTAATTTCTCGATTCTCAACATTTGGTGTTATTGAGTTGCTTTGTAATGAGTATTTACCCGCTTCTCTTTTTATCATATTCCAAGTAGTTTTTATTTTGTTCTCAGAGTGCTGGATTAGTTTATTATAATGCAATACTGTTGCTCCTTTTATTAGCTGTTTTAGAAGTTCACAATGTTTTTTTGAAATAGTGTTTTAATTCTAGGTTGTTAATGATTTTTGCATGCTGATATAATTCTCTTTTATGCCTGCATTGGGTTCTGATTCTTGAACCAGGCATTCTCTTTTGAAGTAGATATTTTGTTAAAATTGACTGGAAAGCAAGATTCAAATTTGGTTTTGAAACTTTGAAGAAAGCTATTGTATTTGTTGTTGGTCCTATTCATTTGGGAAGTTCGATTCCGCAATTCAAGTTTTAAGTTTTTTGCTAAACTCCTTCAGAGTATCTGCAATTATTTCTATATACTTTCAAAATGTATATTTAGGTTTGAGTTTCAAGTTTATTGAATAGAACTTGAGCATTGTGATCTGGCAGTCCATTTTTTTTCATGAGACAGTGCAAAACTTAATTCTATCTGAATTTACAAATATATTATCTATAGCAGTGGAAGAATTATTTTGGATTCTTGTTGGAAAGTTTATTGTATGTCATGTGGTATGTTGCAAATAAAGAGCTGAGTTGTTTGAAGACTAGTTTTCAAGTAATCAACATTTATATCACCACATATGACTAATTCCCATTTTGGTTTAAAAAAAAAGTTAAGGAAATGTTCAAGTTGCTTTCTGAAAATTTCAAATTTGCCTCAGGGAGATTGATAACGTTAACCCTTTGCTGCACATACAGTATTAGCTAGGTGTTCTCCAAGCAGGGTTGTGTCTGTTTAAACTCTGAACTGCTTCTACAGTTATTAAACTAAGTGACCTATATACCTTCATAATTATAATATGCTTCACTGGTTAAATTAGTATGTGTAATTAGTAACTCATTTTGCGGTAAATACAATACAAATTTTATATTAACAGTTTTCAGCTGAAAACTTCAACCTCATTGTGGGCAAACAAGTTCACCCTTATGTAACCATTTTTAATATTTTGTTACTTTAGTATATTGGAACAATGATGAAATTTGCCTAAAGATGTCCCCACCCGGAGATCCGATTGGGGGACAGTTTTAACTCCGGAATGTTTATCTTTAGGATAAACAAATGCCAAAGATAAAAAATGGATTACACTACTTTCCAATCCAGATATAATCCCCCAGAGACCAAGGAAAACAGCTGTTGCAGCCTTCCGACTATTGACAAATCATGACTGCTTGGCAAGTCATCTCTACAGAATAGGTATCTCAGCCTCACCGATATGTGTCCTGTGTAACGATCCAGCAGAAATGAATGAAGAACACTTGAAGACCTGTGAAGCATTAAGATCAGAAGAAACTACAGTTCAAAAGTATTGGAAAGCACGAATGCTAATGGCTTCATTGCCAGATGCAAGGCACTAGAAAACAACAACAACAACTTTAGTATATTGAAAACTGGACTAAAATCTCTGAAAGTTAGCTGAAGTAAAATTAAAATAATTTCTGCAAAATTGTTATGGTACTCCCCTTAAAATGTTTACACACTATTCTCTTCCATAATAAGAATGTTCTGTATACACTTAAGGTTATTAATGGTTTGGTAGGTACACTCCTGTGATAGTTTTGAATTTCCACCGCCCTTGCTTAATGATAACAGGGAGCAGCCAATTCTACATAAGGCAATGTCACACTGTTTGCACTTACATTGTGACTGTATGCCATGACCTTAATTTTTTTTCTTTTTCTTCACAATGCACTGAGCACACAATTTCATCTGGCCTTGAATTTTTATGAGGGTAATAAGGGAACTGGGCACAGGGGTAGCAGAAGGTAGGCTGTATTGAAATCCCACTCGCTGGCATGATGTAAAGTTTGCAATCAGCTGTTGCACTAAATTCTGCCTGTAGTAAAGAAGTCTGTTGCCATGAACTGTAGAAGCAGATCTGTTACAAACATATATTATAAAACTATTACCAATAATAATATTCATTAGGAAATGGAACAATTACCATCATTATTTTTAAGGCTAGCCGACAATGTAATACTCCTTCCTGTCGTCCATGAGATCAGTCCGTGTCCTAAAAGGAATGTAATTTATCATTGCATTAAGACAGGATATTTTTATTTGCACTTTTCCCGTGCCATTCTACCTTCCTACCTCTCCATCTGTTCTATCATCAGAGTTGGTAGCTAATAAAAGAACATACCTGTTATGCCAAACAACTGCAGTTATACCTTCATGATGCAGTTTGCAAGATTTGCCCCTTTTCAGTTTCACCTGTTTTGGCCAGTCTTTCCTTCCAGCATAAGTTACACCACACACATATATTTTCTTATCCAAAACTAATTTGATTAACTGTGTGGAAGTGAAAAGAATCAAAATAGATGTGTCACAGTCCCATGTATTTTTCGCACATGTCTAAAACAACCTGTTTTCCGAGGAGATTGCTGTTTCTCGCCCCTTTTTTCCCCAAGTAGATTTTTTACATGTCAATAAATACCCAGTTTTACTGTCTGCAATACCCCAGGCCTTTATCTCCCATTTTGTAGGATTAGCAGACATATATTGCTTTAGAAAGAAACATCCTTTGAAGACTATCATCGTTTCATCAGGAGATCGCGATTTGATTTGTAGACATTCATAAACTTTCTGATTATGTCTAAAGCAGATTGTGCCTTATACAGATAATCATAAGGATCTACCCGTAATTGTGGCCTTGCAGATTCATCATTCAGGTGAAGATACTGTGATATCTTTTGAAAGCAGAGCAAGGTTATTGCGGTCTTACAATTGCACAAATGCAAAAAACCCCCAAAAATAAATCTCTAATTTCAGATAAATCCACCATCCCCATAAATGTCAAAATACCTAAATAGGCCTGTATCTTCCTTAAATTTGAATCTTACCATTTTGAATCTGCCTTTTTAGCTTGAATCTGAGCTGCACACCGATTGGTTTCCTCCGCAATTTTTTAGCAAAAATTGGAGTCTATAAATAGTTCAAAATAATTTCTGGACTTCCTGGAGGAATAGAATGATTTGTACATGCAGGAGATTAAAATGTTTCTAACTTAACGAAAGTTAAATTGCAGGTTCACTGTGCAGGTACTGATATTTTAGTTTGCTTTGCATTAATTTTAGCCACCTGTTTTGCTGCTGTTCCTCAGCATCTTCACTGTTACTTTGTTCCTTATCACCATTTTCCACTAACTCACCAATCCAAGATTTGTTGCAACTACTTTCACAATCTAATTCCTCGTAAACTGCTGCAAGTATTTCCCCATTTGTTACCAGTACCTTATCCCTACAGTGCTTTATAGCCCTGGCATGATGCAATCCCTTCAACACTGCTACAGGAGAACATTTACACTGACAAAGCTCCTAAAAGCTAGGGTCAATATAAGCAGAACACATATGAAACAAACGAAAGTTACTGCACTGTGCAGCAGGCCATTAATAATTTCACTAGCTTTACTATGCTATGCGTTGCAAAGGGTTAGTTTAATTTAACTGAACTGCAGAGTTCGAGGTCTTGTTCATACTAAACTTGGATAAATCTAAAAATTTGTATGTCAAACCATTCATAACACATATACAAACTCCAGCTTTGTGTAAAATTCTTCTTGCAAATTCTGCTCCTAAAGAGTACTCATGTAATGAAATTGGGTGTATCACTTATGTTCAGTCAATAGTACTTGTAACACAGTAAAAGTAATAAATGGATGAAACCATTTTTTTCTTTTCTCCTTGCCATGCAAACCAAGTATGTCCTGTCCTTCACCATGGTCCTTCTGTTTCTTAACATATATGATTGAATTTATTTTAAGCATATGTTAACAGCTTAATTTAGTATAAACAACTGAGTTTCATAGCTTCAATTTTTCAAAATTCAAGCCCGTGCAATTGGAGATTTATATTGTACTACAATGCTTTGAATTTTATGGATTGTTAATGTCAAATATTTTGTTTCTTATACTACTCAATTTGAGTTATATGATGCTGATTCTCATGGTGATATGACAACAGTAAGAATGAGTCTGAACATATTAGCCACGTCCTTTTCTACCGTCGCGGTGTTGCCAGATTCCTATTAGCATGGTATAAATATTCATTTGTTATAAATTTCAGATTTGAACACATTATCCTATGCAGAATTTTTTTCTCTATCAGGTTATATCCTTTTTACAGTAATTATACATTTCTATAGGCCCAAATTTCTTCAGAAAACGTTTTTTTCAATAGAAGTCCGATATTTGCTGTTTCTGTACTTGTCACGCACTAACTAACAAACTAACTGCTAGAATGCATCTATATTTTTTTTTCTCAGGTAGAGTATACCATAGTGCTACTACCTGCCCACTTTGAATTCTCTATGTTTACCCAGTTAAGTTTTATAATTTTTAAAATGAAATGTTTTCAGAAAATTTTATATCTGTGCACTGCAAAAGTTACGCAGTGTGAAACTTTTTTGTTATTGAGTTTACATCAGGGAACCAGCGAGAACAAATGTTGAGGAAGGTTGGAGAAAGTTTTTAAAATAAACCAAAAGGCAGTAACCTCTTTCTTTTATCCAGTAAGGCAAACAAAAGGTATTCATCTATTCAGCGTCAGGCCTGACACACAAGATAGTATAAAGAGCAGCACTAACATTAGTTCGAAAGAAGCCGTGTGTGTAACTGTGAGCTGTTATTGCGTTATTTGTGTAATATTTTTGTAAATATTTGTAGTTACGGAGGGGGAAGCTAGGAAGAGACGATATGTTGGTAAATTAAGAAGGAACGCCAAATAATTATGAATGTGTTATATTATTTTTGAAGCAAAATGCATGTAAGGCAGTAAAAGAAACAGCTAAGGCTATCGGGTGTTCAGAAGCAGTAGTGTGTATGATTAAAAGGGAACTAATGAAAGGACTTCTAAGAACGCCATCGAAAAAGAAAGCAAAAAGGGCGGGACTACACAAAATGATAGGTTAACGCAATATGATTGAATAGTGCAAGGTGGAGTGCGGCGAATTGTTCATTCTTTACAGTTTGCAAATATTCCACCCATGCTGAATATAATTTTGTCACGATTCAACAGTGATGAGACCGTACCAAATTTCTCAAGGGCCACTCTTAGTCGGTTCTTACATGATTTGGGGTTGGAATATGAAAGAAGGGGTAACAAGTGCATATTAATAGAAAGAGACGATATCGATATCATCAGATGGCGACATAAATATCTAAAAGACGTAAAAAGGTTTAGGGACCAGGGGAAATCAGTTGTTTATACAGGCGAGTCATTTGTAAATTTAGGTCATACAGTAACAAAGGCATGGAGGCATGAGTGTCGGCAGACTTTTTTCCAGGGGGGGGGCACATGTTGGAAGTTTGCAATCAGATATTATTAATGCATCATTTTATGGTCGAAATTTATATTTGTTGATTTGTGCTAAATAACAATTGTCCTAAATTAAAATAATAGTTTAATAGTCAATAATTGATTGCACATTAAGTTCAGCAACTTCCAAGGGGGGGCCGCGGCCCCCTTTGCCCCCCTGTTCGCGACGCCCATGCATGGAGGGATACCAAAGTTAAAAGTGTCCGTCAAGCAGCAATTGAAGGACTAAGTGCAGGACTCGAGTCGCTCGCGGAGAAAGATTCGCAACTAGTACATGTTGCAACACTGCGCTCCATTTAACGTGTACTGTCTTCTAAGGGTGAAACGCGCTTTAGTTCATAGTTGAAAAGAAAGGAGAAGGGAAGCAGGGAAAACAAGTACCACATGATGCTAAAATTGCAGTGCAAATGCCTACTCCAGTAAAACAAATAGTGGTAGCTTTGTATTTATTGAACTAATTATCCCTTATTTACAAAAGCATTTATGATACTGTTGAAATGCATGTGCTTTTTAATTGGAGCCAATATTTACATATTGCTGACTATAAAATGTAACGTTTATCTGCAGGGTATGTCATATAATCTATTACACTTTTAGCATCTCTTGCATTCTTCCAAGGTTATCTGGTGAATCGTCGTATGACTAAGCAAGGAATTTCCTATTCTAAGATTACTTTCTATGCAGAATTCTAACATTCTTTGTCCATTCTGATTCATCACCTTTTCTTCCCCAAAATTTCCAAAGCCCCATGTCCAATCCTCATCCTGCTATTGAACTCACCCATTATAATTGGTCTCCTCTTCCTCACCTGTGATTGCTTTACTTCCTTTTGTAATTCAACATAGAATATTTCCTTGTCTAATAATTCTGTATCTTCCATTGGGGCATATACCTGAATCAGAGTAAGCTTTTCTTGCAAATCCAAGTCTACTCATGTAATTTTTTAATTGCCTTTCAATCTGTCACGACTCTGTCCATATGTTGTTCCAGAATAACCCATACCACTTCTTTCACTCTTGTCCCAAATGGCACCCCACAATAGTGTAATGTATAGTTCCCTTCTAACTTCTTCACTCCACTGCCCTTTTTCTTTACTTTGCTTAATCCTGAGATCTTAATCTTATATTTCCTCATCTCCTGTATGATCTCCACCTCTTTCCCATTCAAAATTCTAATATTCCAGGTACCCAATCTCATCTGCTTATTCTTGCAATGTCGTCTTCAATTAATCCGACCCAGTCTGAGACAGTTCTCTTTTGAATCGGTATGTACACCTGATGTGAGGGATTAGCACAATGATTGGGTGATTTTTCTGTAGGGTTTTACTCCCTTAGCCTTTGAAGATCCCTTCTCTCTGCAAGGCAGCAGCTTCTCTCAATTATCCATTGAGAGCAGGATGTCCCTTTGGTCGTTCTTGCAGTACCAGTGGACTCTATCTCTGCCTAAGAATGCCGTTGAGGTCTTCACTTTTACCCTGGCAAGGGTCTCTTAGGAGGTACTATCGGCTAGAACCAGCTGAACCAAGGTTTTTTAACAAGGTGTTGCTCATCCTCCTCCTTTCTCATCCTGGCTTGGAACCAGCAAAGGCAGAGTTATAACCTGACCAAGGCCAGTGCAGTCCTGTTTGGGAGTGCACCATTTGTATGCATTACGGCTTGCCTGCCCAGTACAGTCCAGTTGGCAAAAGGTGAACAATAACAGATCTCATATATATTCATATTCACACAGTAAAAAATATATTCACAAATACTTCAAATACAATACATTTTTTGAACATTTCTCTCTGAAACCTCCATTTCTTCTCCAGACTCATCACTGCTGTCCAGTCCTGGATTGATTATTATCCTTTCCATTTCTTCCTTAAGCGCATCTCTTTTCAATACTTTTCTTGAATATCTTTCAACTTCTGAACAGAGTTTTATGAGTCATTTACTGTTATTGCTCCAATAGCATCTTATGTTAAATCCTTTAGTCTTGACAGAGAAGCACTGTCCACATTGTCAGCAACTTTTGCTTCCATTAAATTCTAGACTAGTTCGATAGGGTTCAAGTCCGGGTGATAGGGTGGTAATCTAATTTGTCAATGGAGTAAGTTTTCTTTCGTCTGCGCTGATTTGCATGAATGACAAGTTCTGCTTCAGTCACTTCCAGGTCAAATGGTATAGTGTTGTTCTGCAACCATTCTTGTATTTCTGACTTTAAATTATTGCTTGAGGGCATTTTAGTGTCTTCTTTATTGTGATAAATATTGTCAATGACAATTCTGTTTTGTGGTAATCCAGAAATCAGTTCGTTTTGCACCCACTTGGAGTAGTTTTCTAAGTTCATTTCATTGCTGTAATCTAATGTTTTGGATTTGGAATCGTAAATGAGGCAAACACCTGGAATAAATCCCATTTCCCAGCTAGCATGCATGATAAGACGCTGTCCAGCACTGTCATTAGCATATGCTCCTGGAACACTGTCATTCTGCTAACACTTGGAACTGTGTAGTGCGTGTGAATCCAGGTTTCATCCATGTATATCATTGGCTTATTTTCCTCGTGTTCATTTCTTCTAAGTGTTCGACTTCTGTGTGTCTCTGTGGCCTGTCTAGCTGCAACCCTGTGTGGTACCTTCGGTTCCCTCATTTCATCCATGCCTTCTGGGGGGTGGTAGCCACAATAGATCTGTGTAGGTTGAAGTGAGCAAGGTGTCCCCTCTGTGTCTGTACCCTTTACCCTTTGATGATGCTCTTTGAACCACTGTATCAGGTCCTTCTCTCAGTAAACTTGTTTTACTTTTACACTTTTTAAATCAAAATTCAGTAGATTTCACTATTTTTCTAAGCGTTTCTTTACTCTCTGAAATTAATCTCTTGCTTGCAAAATTTCAATAATTTTCACAGCGTAGGAATTTATTCTTTAACTTTGTAATATTCCTGATACTTTCTTCTAATGATGCACTTGCCCATTTTGTCCAAAATGATTTTATTTGCAGGAGGTTTACCAATCTTGTGAGGTGATTGTATTTTGCTTGCCTTACTTTCTTAAAGCCAGTCCTCTCTTCTAATCTTGCTGCAGCCAGTAGAAGCAACAGCACATTCAGTAGCATTTTCAATAGGTATTCTTGGATCTTCTTTCTTCTCTGTCACAAAACTTAACAACATTAAAAATAACACGCCGAGCTTGCTTGTAAATAACTTTCCTTAAGTTCCATCACTAGCACAGTCACTGTGGATACTACACTGCACGTTAGTAAATCAGACTGTACAGCATTTCATGACGTATTTGTGTCATCATGTTAATCTGCCTGCTTGCTGCTTGCCATCGTGGACTGTACTGGCCTTGGTCGAGTTACAAATAGTTTATCTTATAACAAACAGCTCTGTTTATGTATATTACATTTTGAAGAGCACAGTTGACTGCAAAGTTTTGTACCATACAGGTGAATGTCACTGCCAGTCTCTTAACAAGAGCCACTTATTTAGGAACATGACAACGCCTCCTATAATGTCAAAACTAAAACTCTAAATACTCAAACAGTGTAAACATTTACCAAGGTTGATATGTAATACATGCGACTGACATCACTTGGTAGCGTGATAATTTGCTTGTAGTTACTGTACTATTTCAGCACAGACACAAGAGAGTAACTTATACACTTGACTGCCGTTCCTGCATAGAAGTGACTCACATATAGCCTCTCATTTACAAATTTCATTTATCAGGAACTAACAATGTGACCTGTACAGAGACATGCCAGTGCTGAAAGGGCTAAGGCTATTCTTGCTGCTACTGTGTTGTCCCTCTATGCACCATGTAAAATGCAGTCCTGTACCCTCTTATCCATTAATATCTTAAGAATAACTGAATACCCCTTATAATTCTTTTGAAACCGCTGCAATGTTGTGCCAGGCTCTGTATACAGCAGTCTTGCCAGGAATTTTAAATGTGATCAGCTAAATAGAAAGTTTCATTTCTGCAAGCAAATTCTGGTGTGAAGCAATATACTTCAAAATGGGCCTCCAAATATTGCAGGAAAATAACTGATGTTTAAAAATATCTGCATAAGCAGAACTGACAGACTTTTAGGTTCAGTAAAAGCACAAAAGCAAGAGCCCTGAAAGGGAATGCTTCATTACAATGATGCAAAGACCATCAGTATAAAATGTAGCTCAAGGTTAAGGATATTTAGTATTTCAAACATTTTGTTCCAGTATAAATGGCATACCAAAAACATATCACGACACAAATCAATGTAATAAATTGCTCATTGTGAACATAGCTTTCTCAGCAAGGTTGGCAATCTTACAGAACATTGAGTTACAGGCCTGAGAGAAGAAGAAAGTTATTTAAACCAAATGGCCAATATGAAGCATCAATGTGCAGTATCTTGTATATAATCTTGCACATCTGTTATCGAAGAGCTGGAAGTAATTGATGAAATTGTGATGTATTGATGAGTAACATTGCCTAGCAAATAGCTATTAGTGGCATTGTGCGTTTTACTCAGATATTTCAGAGATCAGCCAACCAAAGCCTTTGTTAGCAATCTTGTGTACAAATCTCTGGAAATTCTCCCAAACAGGAATGTCATATCCTTGCAGCTGAATGTTATGTGTATCATAAACCGTCAGCCAAGATGGTTAACAGATTCTTTGGTTATCCTGCAGAATAGCAGCCCTGCTTCTGTTTGGCAGCCTAACTCCTATTACCTTTAATTGATGATAATTATGAAGTAATTTGATTCCATTTCATGTGATACAAATGAAGCAAAGCACCTAGGTTTTGTTTCAAGATTTTTGTACTATGAAAGGGAGTTGAGCTGCTCTATGTATGTCTAAATAGTCTAGCTTGCACAGACCACCAACTCTGTAATGCCTCTTTGAAGTGCCCCTCCGAAGGAGTGTCGCCTTGCCGTGGCGGAGGGGCTCAGTACCCGATCCAGACGGCCTACTAAGTGTGTCTGTTTGACCACTGGTAGGCAAGAGGTGAGGGGAAGCTAAGAACATTCCAAACGGGTAGATGAGGCTCGGTAGTCTTGGTTGACAACTCATCTAGGAGAAGAGGACTCCGAAATCAAACTCCCCCAGGGGAACCTACCACGGTAGGTCCGGATTTGGCGCACCCGGGGCCCCGAGCTACGCACAATCATTTCACCCCCTCCACCTTCATTAACTGTGCCACGTGCGACGTGTTATGTTGTTTTTTGTATCACCCTCTTCCTCTTCTAGGTTTATTCTGATTATTAGTTTGTAAGTTCCTAGATTTATAACTCCTGTCTCACCAGCAGGGATCTTTCCTATCTCCGTGGTCCTGTCCCACGGTTTTCAGCGCGGCCCCCGACTTGTGTGCTCTTCGGAGGTCTCAGGCGCGAAGGTTGTGCGGACCCTTCACACTGCCCCCATGTGTAGCCTTAGGTGCGGAGCCCGTCCACACGTCATGTACACCCACGTAGCTCCTTGAGGGCACGGCCGGTGTTAATCTCCCGACGGCCGCGTGCCGTCGGGTTAGTATCACCGGCCGGACGTGTTACCGCTGACGGAGCCCCGGTGTAATCGACCCGAAGTCCCCTGAATCCACGCTGACTCCGTTGAGGCAGCGTGTGCTAAAGCGGGGAGCCACAGGCGGTTATTCCTGTGGTGGGGGCATAAAACCGGGGTTACACGTGGTGAACGGTTTACCCATGCGGACAAGCAGTGGAGATCGGAGGGTAGCTCCTCTGAAGTACGCCTTGAGGTCAGTCATGGAGGGGTCTCCATGGCGGCACAGACCGTGGAGATTTTGGTGTCTTTTATCCTTTGACCCCCGGATGGCAGGCTGACGCCGACGGTTCCGGATGGGGGTCCAAATAATCATGTCTCCGCGCAAACCCTCCCTCATTGACAGTTTTTTGGTGCTGACCTTGCAATGTGAAGGAAAGACGATGAAGGACATTAGCCCGTTCTATATTAAAAAGGAAGTCGATAGGATCTGTGGCCCGGTTAAAAACGCAACCAGACTTAGAGATGGCACGTTATTGATCGAGGTGATGAATGGAGATCAGTCGCAGAAGCTGTTGAAGGCGAGTTTGTTGGGCTCCTACCCTATCCGGGTAGCCCCACATAAGACCCTCAACTCGTGTAGAGGAGTAGTAACCACTTCCAGCCTCGACGATCTCTCCAACGAAGAAATTGTCACCTGCCTCTCTGATCAGCGAGTCTGCCAAGCATACCGATTAACTCGGAAACAGGATGGGAAAGAGTGTGCCTTACGTACAGTATTCCTTACGTTTAAGGCCACTCAGCTGCCAGAATACATCTACTGTGGCTACGAGCGTGCTGCAGTACGACCGTATGTCCCGAATCCCATGCGCTGTTTTCAGTGTCAGAGATTCGGGCATACTAGGACCTCGTATAACCATCCTGCAGCTTGTGAACGTTGCGGCTTACCGGCACGCGAAGACACGACTTGCACTCGAGACCCATGCTGTGTGAACTGTGGGGGTAACCATCCATCTAGCTCACGTCAGTGTCCTAAGTTCTTGGACGAAAAGAGTATTCAGGAGTTGCGGGTAAAGGAGCGCCTGACATTTATAGAAGCGCGTCGGCGTTTCGAACAACTGAAGCCTGCCACCACCTTAGCTTATTCGTCGGCAGCTCGGCGCCCTCCTGTTGCTACTGTCGGCTTGCAACATGTCACCGTTGCAAATGCCTCGACACAGACTGACCTTCCAGAGAGCACCCCAACAGTTAGTCGAAAAAGTGCAGTGTCTAAAACATCTTCCGCCGTGCAGACCACAGTTTCCAAGCCGTTAGGAAGCGGTAAGGATCCTATCGATGGAAGTCGTTCGCGACATAAAGTTCGCGCAAGTAGTCTCACATCCTCTCAGAGATCCCGCTCTCGCTCTGCGAGTCGTAGGGGATCCTCTGCCTCGCACACCTCCGAGGAATCGCCAGAGGACGGTGACTTCCACATAGTTGGACCTAAGTCAGCCAAGGTGAAAAAGAAGAAAAAGATGAAGACTAGCCATTAATCCTTTTTCACTATGGAAATAATCCAGTGGAATGTCAATGGGTTCCGGGCACGTGTTCCGGACATACAGCATCTAATTTCTCAACGCTGTCCATCTATCGTCTGTCTACAGGAAACCCATCTGCAACCTCATCACGCACTCTATCTTCGTGGATTTGTGGCCTTTAGACATGATTCTGCAGCTGATCGACGGGCAAGCGGTGGTGTTGCTATTCTGGTGGCGAATACCACCTCTGCCACCAGCATACCACTAAACACGCCGCTCCAAGCTGTAACGGTACGTGTACAGCTGCAGAGCCTTTCTTTCTCTATCTGTAATGTCTATCTGCCACCGGTCAGTATCGTACACGAGAACGAACTTCGGGCTCTCTTGGCACAGATTCCGCCACCGTTTCTTCTTCTAGGCGATCTGAATGCCAAAAACACCTTGTGGGGCTCCGACACTGACGATGCTCGTGGTTGCCTTGTAGCAGACGTTTGTGACATGTCCGGCCTACTTCTATTAAACACTGGTGCCCCTACCTTTTTATCATCTGCCTACGGTACCTACTCCGCTTTAGACGTGACCTTCTGTAGCCCGTCACTGGTGCCACTCCTTGATTGGTCGGTGCTCAGCGACCTCTTTGGCAGTGATCATTTTCCCATTAGCATTCACATATCTATTCTCCATCCTGTGCCAACACGATATCCTCACTGGATTATTTCCAAGGCTGACTGGGGGGAATTTCGTTCCCTCATTCGCCTTCACAACGATGTCTTCCCCACCATCGATGAACTGGTGGAGTATTTTACTTGTTCTGTCCTGCTCGCAGCGAATTCCAGCATTCCTCGTGGTTCTACTACACCTCGTCACGTTCCTGTGCCTTGGTGGTCCGAGGAATGCAGTTTGGCTATTAAAGCAAGGAAGCGTGTTCTGCGTGTCTTCAGTTCACATCCTACGGAGGAGAACTTGATAGCTTTTAAGCGTTCTCGTGCCAGGGCTCGATTTGTCCTCCGCTGTGCAAAACGCACATCGTGGGAAACTTTTGTCTCTTCTCTGTCCCGTCGCACTCCGGCACAGAGGGTGTGGACTGCTGTTCGCCGCATGTATGGCAAGTGTCGCCGGACTATCATTCCCGGCCTTGCCATAAGCGGATCGCATTACACCAGCGAACAGGATATCGCCGACGCCCTTGCTACTTCGTTTGCTGCTACTAGCCAAACGAATAGTTACGACAGAGCTTTTATACCTCTCATGGAATCTGCCGAGCGGATAGTTCTTCCTTTTAGTAGTGACTGTACTGAACCGTACAACACACCCTTTACCGTATCGGAGTTAGAGCATTCTTTGTCACTTGCTAAAGATTCCTCTCCTGGTCCAGATGACATCCATCGACAAATGCTGCTTCACCTTCCACCTTCGGCTTCGTCTTTCCTGCTTGGTATTTATAATCGTATCTGGCACGAGCAGGTCTTTCCGTCCTCCTGGCGAGTGGGTATTGTCATCCCTATCCCTCGACCTGGAAAAGACAGGACACTTCCCTCTAGTTACCGCCCTATTTGCCTAACGAGTGTTGTTTGTAAGACCTTCGAACGGATGATTAACACTCGTTTAGTGTGGTGGCTAGAGACGCATAACCTGCTCACGAACATTCAGTGCGGTTTTCGTCGCCATCGCTCTAGCGTCGACCATCTGACACGCTTAGAGGCTTACATCCAGAATGCCTTTCTGCTGAAGCAGCATGTCGTGGGTGTCTTCTTTGATTTAGAGAAGGCCTACGACACCACCTGGCGTTATGGAATCCTTCGTGCTCTGCACGGTTACGGTTTACGCGGTCACTTAGCGCTGTTCATTTTAAACTTTTTACGACTTCGAAAATTTCGTGTCCGCATTGGTAATACCCTGTCACAGGAAAAGATTCAGGAGAATGGTGTGCCTCAGGGGTCCATCCTGAGTGTCACGCTCTTCGCCGTAGCAATCAACGGAATCGCTGATGTTGTTCGTAGCGGAATCCCGATGTCACTGTATGTTGACGACTTTGCAATTTACTATCGCTCTTATAATCTCGAGCACATTGAGCGTCAACTGCAGCTGACCATAACATCAATCGCAGACTGGGCCCTTCGCTCCGGCTTTCAGTTCTCACCTACGAAAACTCAGTGTATTCACTTCCATCGAGTTCGCGGCGTACACCCTCCTCCTGATTTTTATTTGCGTGGCACACGTCTACCGTTTGTCCCGCACCTCAAGTTCCTTGGCCTGCACTTCGACAGTAAGCTGACGTGGGAGTACCATATTCGCCAACTACGTGCTTCCTGCGATCGCTCACTTCGAGTACTCCGCCTTTTATCCGGAGTTTCTTGGGGCGGTGATCGTACAGTTATGTTACGATTGTATCGATCACTGGTGCGGTCAAAACTAGACTACGGTAGTTTTATCTATGGCGCGGCGTCCGCCTCTAAACTTCGTCTTTTAGATACTGTACACCATGCTGGTATCCGTCTCGCTACTGGGGCGTTCCGCACCAGTAGAGTTGAGTGTCTGTATGCTGAGTCTGGAGAACCACCACTGTCGGTCCGTCGTTCGATTTTATTGTGTTCGTATGTGGCAAGGTTGGCAGCCCATCCGGGTCATCCTTCTTTTAAATGTGTCCTGCGTCCCGACCTTGCTCGCCGTTATCTGCGCAACACAACTATATCGCGCCCAAGCGGTATTCGGTTCCGCGAACTACTTGACAAACACGATCTCCGCATGCCTGCTGTAGAGCGATTCTCTCTAGGACGCTCTGCTCCTTGGCAACTCCGGCGCGCGCAATTCGACCTGGAGCTCTCAGGCTATGCTAAGCTTTCCACCCCGCAATCGGTGTATCGACAACTGTTCACCGAACTTTTGGGCCGCCACCGGACTTTCACCCCGGTTTTTACCGATGGGTCTCAGGTGGGTGGAGCTACGGGATGTAGTTTCGTGTGTAACGACGAGGCGCACCAGTACCGACTTCCGGACCATAGTTCGGTTTTTACTGCCGAGCTGTTTGCTATATTTTATTGTTTACTTTTTATTTCTAACTCAGCTCCCGGCAGTTTTATCATTTGTTCAGACTCTCTGAATGTCATTCAGTCCTTGGACCAGTTTATCGGCACCTCAGCATTCGTTTTAAAAATACAGGCTCTCATTTCGCAACTGCTCTCGCGCGGATACCAGTTGCTTTTTACCTGGACCCCAGGCCATGTAGGTATACCCGGCAATGAGAAAGCGGATGCGGCTGCTAAAACTGCTTGCCGTTTGCCGGATGTTGCCACACACAGTCTGCCATATGTCGATGTGCAGCGCCATTTCCGTCGACATCTTTTATCGATCTGGCAGCAGTCATGGAAGGAATTCTCTGGCTCTCAATTGCGGACCATTAAAGACAACGTAGATCCCTGGATGACATCCTGCAGGGACTCCAGGCGGGCTGAAGTTATCCTCACCCGCCTGAGGATAGGTCACACACGGGCGACACATGGGTTCCATTTGCGTGGCGACCCTGCGCCTGTCTGCCCTACGTGTAACATCCAACTTTCTGTGGCCCATATCCTTATAGACTGTCCGCAATACGCTCGTGAGCGCCAGTCGGTTGGCCTGGGGTGTACGCTTGCCTCAATTTTGGGTGACGACCCTGTGTCTGCCTGTAAGGCGCTGCGGTACGTTGCACAAATTGGGTTCGCAAAGCAAGTATAACGTGTTTTTAGTGTGTGAATTTTTTTTAGCGTTTTAACATAGGTTTTTGTGTTTTACGTTTTAGTGTTTTAAGTGCTTAGTTTTAATGTGTTTTAGCTTCGATCTTTTACACATTTTAATGAATGGTTTTACCAAGTTTTAACTTAGCGCACTCATGTGCCGTTTGGTGTTTTTATCTGTCTGCGTTTTTAGTTGCCATTTTAAACTTCACATTTTAGACAGTTTTTAGGCGAGTTTTAGATTTTTTATTTTCTGACCTAGGGCCCAAATGACCTAGTTGTCGACGGGCCCCTAAACTCCATTCATCCATCCATCTTTGAAGTGTACAGTGGCAATGCTGAATTTCTTGTTCAGCAGTATGCCCTGGGCAACTGCTCCTGAAATTTAAGAAATACCGTTAATTTAATAAAATTATATTCAAATAGAAGGATCTAGGCTGCTATTATACAGGATAACCCAGTTTTGAATTCTTGGGATCCTGAAAAAGAGCTGTGAAAAATGGCCAGCAAGACTGAAATGTGTGCGTTTGCTGAGATAATAAATGTTTCCTACACTGCACACTCTGTAACACTCCTTTCTTTATCATAATATGAAATAAAAGAATATACACAGAGTCATGGAGATTAGTATTCATACAGCTACCAATAAAAAGGAAAAGGTTTTATTTCGAACTTTTCTCTATTTAAAAACACAAGCATTTGTCACACAAACATTCTATCAGCATAGTTATGTATTGGCATTACTTTCACAGTGTTCTGAAAAACAAAAAAAAATTTTTTCTCAAGGGTTGTATTTTACATGGGACATAAGTAGTTTTACAGCAATGGTAAACAGAAAACAAATGGTTATCTGGTGACCCACAACGTGCAGTGCTGCATGCTAATCGTGTTGCATAAAGTGATTGGTGAACCACAGAAGGTCAAAATGTGTGGCAAAGAAAAGGAAATACCTTTAGGCCTAAGGAAGGTGATTGTTTTATTACATAAACAGAAAAAATTTTATTCTGAATATTCTGCACCGTAGGAAAAAGTCGTTCGACAGTGCAGAGTGTCATTAAACATTTTGAAGAAACCCACATGCTAATAAATGAGAGAGTGGGCCACCTACAGAAACAATTCTAGGTAACAAAGACAGGTGATGAAAATGGCGAAGAAAAATTCCACTTCTCAAATTGCTGCATATTGGAAGAAAGTATGGGAAGCATGCAATGCCCAAACAATAAGATGACTTGTCAATCGAATGGAATTCCATTTTAGGGTACCCAGAAAGAAGCCATATATCAGCAGGAAAAATCAAAAGAGCAGGTTAGTGTTTGCAATGGAATATGTAGGAAAGGGCAATGCATTCTAGGAAAAAGTTATTTTCAAACGAAAGTAAATATAACCATTCATAATGACGGCCGAATGCAGGGATGGAGAAGACCTAATACAGTATTGGATGTTCAAATGTACAAGCAACAAATTAAACATCAAGGTGGTGGTATTATGGTCTGGGGATGCATGGTTGCTTCTGGTGTAGGGGAACAAGTATTCGTTCAGGGAAATATGAACAGATACGGCTACACTGATATGTTGAAAGACAATTTGAAGAAGAGTGTCAAAATTTGAATTAAAGTGACAATTACTACTTCCAGCAGAACCATATCCCTAGAAACACTACAGAGATAGTCCGTATGTGGTTGCTATATAGTGCTCTAAACAATTGCACAATCTCTAGATTTCAACCCTATTGAGCACCTATGGGGAGAGCTGAAAGGCAGAATAAGAAAACACCACATCCAGCAAATCTCAGCTAAAACAGCTACTTGTTACAGAATGGTGTAATAATGGTGCAGAAACAACTAGAAAACTTGTCTACACAACGCTCAAATGGCTGAGAGAAGTAATTTACAGAAGAGGCTTGCATACAAAATATTAGGAAGATTTTTTTATTGTTCGTTTGTATACTTTTTTTAGTCTTTTTAGACAGTGGGAGGGGGAGATACGGATATCGCGTGTCCGGCACGTGCATGGAAACCAAAACAACCCAGGCAGAGTTGCAAGGTTTATGCAGTCATTCAAACACGCGTAGTGGCCCACAACAAAGATTGCATAAAACTCTTAAATCTCTATAAATACGTGGCGGCCGTGAGAATCAGGTAATGTACCTAATTCCTCGCCTGTAGGACATGGAAAACAAGTACATAAGCAGACCGCACACGTTATTCAAAATGTGTGCATTACTTTAAAGGAGGGGGCGGCAAGTACGACTCACCAATTGCAGAAACTGTAGCTGCAACTGGCGTTCCCAAATGTGCAGTAATAGAACTCGTGAGGTGAGACGTAAACAAATGCGCATAGGGAAAGCGGCTTTCCCTCCCTTCCTCTCCGCAACGAACGAGAGTGGGGAAAGGTGGGTGAGCTTGCCGCGAATGAGTAAACATTACCATAACAGCGCGCAGCTGAAACAATTGCAGTTCACATGAAAGTAATTGTTGACATGTGAACCGCTACGCGGAGTTTTCCACTGCGAACGCTGAAATACGATAATAGCAGCTGATACACACAAGATCACGAGCATCACTTGTTTTTCTCTGCTCTACTCACAATCACTATTGGGTTAACGCGATATCGTGCGGCTGCATTATTACCAGTGTGCTTTATTATTTAGTCCTGTACTTACTCACAACGTGTATTGTGGCTCAGCATTTCTTTTCTACTATACAGCGTATATTTTAATGACTTTTTCGAGTCAACAGTTGTCACCCGTACATACGTGAATACAATTTTGTGCCTTGTTTTTTATTATTATTTTTAGAGAGAGAATTAACCGAGAGAGAGCGTGATTTTGCCTTTTTTTTCAACAAGACTGCAGCAGCTCATACAGCCAATCTTTCAATGTGAGTCGGTCTGGGTGGCTCAGTTGGCTAGACGCTGGCCTACTGTTACCAAGGTCGCGGGTTGAAATCCGGCCGAGGCCGATGGTTTTTAAGTGTGCTTAAAAACGACAGCTCCATGTCAGTAGATTTATTGGCATGTAAAAGAACTCCTGCGCGAAAAAATTCCGGCACACCGGTGACGCTGATGTGATCCTGGCAATTGACAGCGTCGTTAAAAAAAACAACAAACAAACAAATTTCGATGTGAACAATTGAAAGTGTTTCAGAACGGAATTATTAGTAGAAATTTGTGGCCCCCTCGGTCCCCCGACCTAACCTCCTGCGATTTCTATCTCTGGGGTAACTTAAAGCATAAAGTGTACAGGACAAACCGACACACCCTGGAAGAATTAAAACAAAATGTCCGTCAGGAAATTACCAGCATCTCTCAACGTGAACTACGGTGAGTGGTGGATAATTCCCTAAAGAGAAGCCAAAAATGTATTTACAACGACGGCGGCCAGTTTCAGCATCTGCTATAATTATATTGGTAAGTAAAGCCTTTAAAATTAGTTTTAAAAATGCTGTATTTATTTTATCCGCGCTGTTCTGACAGCGGCAGTCGGTGACAAGCGCAGAGGACCCGTACAGACAGAACACAGCGCAGCCGGTTCACAGTCTTTTGGAGCACCCGTTATAATGTCATTAGCAATATGCACTAAAGCTATGCTAGGGAATTTCACTCCTTCGTGGATGGAAGCGTTATGACTTCTTCGCATACATGATTGTGCAACTTTCCCCCGCCGTCAGTCTTTCAAGTGAAGAGCCACTGCGCATCTAGGGGAATTGCTCTTGTCTTGCCTCACGAGAACCATTAAACTATTATAGACATTCAGAACTAAACAACTCCAACAAAGACGAAATGCGACGAAAACAAAACCATTCGTGCATTTTATAAGATTTATGGTTTTTTCGTCGTCTTCGAAGAATGAGGAAGAAGAAAAAGAAATAAGATACAAGATTGAGTAAATGCCAATGTGCATATTATCTATGTCAATGTAAATAATGTTTCGTTTTTCTGCTTGTATTTCCTTCCTTCGTTCTTTTTGTGGGGGTCTATGTAGTACCAAATGTGTCGATACATAGTTATATAATTAATAACGGAATAAAAGGAATGTAGTCTAAGTAAATATCATGTGCTCTAGTTTGTTGATATTAACTGTATGTCGTCCCTGGGTGAGAATAACCCGTTGAACCAATGCCAATTAAGTGCATAAATAAAGGAAAAAACCTGTAAACAATGCAACAGAAGTGTGAAAGGGGCGCAGATGTTGCAACAGTGCATTTTGCAATCGCAGTGTGCCAGCACGCGTAAGTGACCTATGGCACGAGCAAGTTTACAGTACCTCCCATTGTCTCAACAGACTGAACAAAGTATACTTTAACCCTTCCTTCTTTCGCCGACCTTCACACCAACGTCAAGCGATACCTCCTCTAACCTCGCAGGCAGCCGAATTTGTTGTGAGAACACGCGACAAGTACGTTTCGAGTGGCCCAGGACGTTGCCATATTTCGCGTAGAATCGCTGTAGCAGTTTCGACGTTTGGTGGGCCGTGTGAGGTGTTGTGGTGAAAAATTGTATGCCCACAATAAAGAGCGGTGATTTCACAATGCATGTCCATGTAACCGAGCTGTTTAGCCTACAGAAGTCTTATTGAGTCATTCCATGTCAAATCGCACAAAATTTGACCTTCATATCTCCGATTTCATTAATATTAAATGTACGTGTTCTGTGAATGAAAAAATGATACCCCTATTTTTTTGTTTGTCTGTAAGTTAATTATTTTGGTAAATATAAAGCATTATATTTTCGGATATTTCTCGCACACCGTTCTACATAAACATAAATATCTCTGGTATTATTTTTTAGATAAATATGACCTGTAGCTCATTTTGAACATTGAAATGAGTACTTTATTTATGCGTTAAACAAAAAACAATTAGTTTGATATTTCCTATTTTTACAAGGCCATTAACATTACAAACATCATTAACAATACTTACTGTACACTAAAAATTTCCGGGAAAATTTTTGAAACGTAGCTTGATGATGTCAGGTAATCCTACAAAAAGTTCAGAATGGAATTCTAAATACATGTAGAGAAATTAAATAACTTAGCAAGCCGTGCAGACTGGAGTAACGCTGCATCCACGGCTAGAAGGTATACACACCACGTGCAGCTGATTGCGAGTCATGCGTTGTACTTCCGTCAAGGTCAAACTCTAACATAAACACTGAAATGGTTCATTTCACGTTAAATCGAACATTTTTGAAAACTTGACATACTATTTTCTCCATTTTTTTAATCTTATCAATAGATGAGATTAACTAATCCGTATGTTTTCTTTTTGGTGTGACACATTTATTTTGCGCTTTATTAATATTATTTTTACGGTATATTCGCATACTGTATTATATAAAAATCATTATACCGAATACTATTTGAAGTTAAGAATTTTCGTGGTTGCAGCAGTCTAAAGTAAAAAAAGTTGCAGTTTTGCATGCCATTGTTTTAGGTTCACTCAAAATATAAAATAGGCCCCTTTTAGGGGGTAGTATTTTTAAAATATATTTTACTTACTAAACGCTTACTTTTAAAAAACTGAGAAACTATAATTATAGTCAGAAGTATTGTGCATTGAACTACGCTCGTTTCAGAATGGGATTCGAATAAGTTGCGATATAAATACTTTACTAATGACGTGTGCGTGGTGAGTCACTTGTATCGACTGAAGAAACTGCTGTGAACACATGGGCAAGGTGTCATTGTACATCCGGTGTTTATTGTTTGCATAATATACTTTTATCGCTAGTTGACCTTTAGTGTGAGCTGTGGTGTTGATTGTGCTTGCGTATAATCTTGGCTGATTTGGTGCAACGGAGTTACTGCTACTGTTTTAACCCATTCAAATTAATCACAGAGTTCGTAATAAAAAAAATCTGAGATCAGTGACGTCAGCAATGCTGATTAAACTTAAATTAGAAGACTTAAACTTAACTCGCGATTTGAAATTTTGTGATAGTTGCCGCACGAAAATTTCAAAACTTCCAAAGGAACAAACCACTACCGAGTTATGTGTGCCTAGTGCTAGTGAAAGTTTGGCAGAAGAACATGATAGTGACAGCTTCTCATCCTCTAGTGACGCAGTAAGTATGGTCCAAACAGATGTAACAGATAAACTGAACGACAGTTTGACTGCAATAGGAGAATTTCCAAAAAAGAAAAGAAAACTCGCAAAAACGCTACCCTAGAGAGAAGTTGCAGAAAATACCACGGGCAATGAAGCAGAAAATATTTCATGCTACAGACATTGCTTCAAATGAAACTTCAAATAATTGTGAAATGATACAAAAATTAACAGATTCTTTCCATGAAACGGATGACAAAAATCTTAAAATACAAATATTGACGATTTTTGACAGTTGGTCGTACAATAAAATAAAACATTTTGGTGTCTCAACTCACATGATACGAATATCCAAACAGCTGGCCAAAGAAAGGGAAATTTTTGCAACCCCGTACCCCAAGTCCGGAAAACGTTTAGACCTTACAAAAGGTTTCTGAATTTTATTCAGCGTTTAGTAAGTAAAATATATTTTAAAAATACTACCCCCTAAAAGGGGCCTATTTTATATTTTGAGTGAACCTAAAACAATGGCATGCAAAACTGCAACTTTTTTTACTTTAGACTGCTGCAACCACGAAAATTCTAAACTTCAAATAGTATTCGGTATAATGATTTTTATATAATACAGTATGCGAATATACCGTAAAAATAATATTAATAAAGCGCAAAATAAACGTGTCACACCAAAAAGAAAACATACGGATTACTTAATCTCATCTATTGATAAGATTAAAAAAATGGAGAAAATAGTATGTCAAGTTTCAAAACTGTTCGATTTAACGTGAAATGACCCATTTCAGTATTTATGTTAGAGTTTGACCTTGACGGAAGTACAACGCATGACTCGCAATCAGCTGCACGCGGTGTGTATACCTTCTAGCCGTGGATGAAGCGTTACTCCAGTCTGCACGGCTTGCTAAGTTATTTAATTTCTCTACATGTATTTAGAATTCCATTCTGAACTTTTTGTAGGATTACCTGACATCATCAAGCTACGTTTTAAAAGTTTTCCCGGAAATTTTTAGTGTACAGTAAGTATTGTTAATGATGTTTGTAATGTTAATTGCCTTGTAAAAATAGGAAATATCAAACTAATTGTTTTTTGTTTAACGCATAAATAAAGTACTCATTTCAATGTTCAAAATGAGCTACAGGTCATATTTATCTGAAAAATAATACCAGAGATATTTATGTTTATGTAGAACGGTGTGCGAGAAATATCCGAAAATATAATGCTTTATATTTACCAAAATAATTAACTTACAGACAAACAAAAAACTAGGGGTATCATTTTTTCATTCACAGAACACGTACATTTAATATTAATGAAATCGGAGACATGAAGGTCAAATTTTGTGCGATTTGACATGGAATGACTCTATTGTTACATGCACCTCCAATTTGGAGTGAATATACAGTTGGCATGCCACTTAGCCAGGCCTGCTCTGCTCACACAACACGATGGGATGCCACACTACCCCAAGGTAAGAAAGAAGGTAGGCCACTCCGGCACAATTGCTGCCATTGGTTGCAAGCAACATACGTCACATGGAGGTCTGAGAGCGCGCGCAGTTCAGACAGCAATAGAAAGTGAGCGCTTTAAACCCGTTTCGACATATACCATTTAAAGCATTGACTGACAGTTCCAGTGCGTAAACACTTAAGCAATAATTAATAAAGTGTAGAAAAATACAGTGATATGTGATAGAAAAGATACCTTAACTGAAAACACATCAGAAACGTTCGTCAACACATTCTACTTATTACAAACCAATTTTACGATCGCCACCAAAACTACAATTAAAATAAGAAGTAACAAATTATTGTTTGATCTTAAAAGTAGACTTACATTTGGTCATGTTGTTGCAGAAGAAGTAGCTGACGCCCACTGCTGACACTTCCTCGCGTTCGTTTTTGTCATACTTACAGCTTTTAGTTTGTTATTTAAATGCCGTATCCTAATGAAAGTGTGGGTCCTGACGTATAGGGAAACAATTCTTTCATCCAATTCAGGAAATTTAGAACAAATCATGCCAGTAAGCGCTTTCATCACTCCAGCACATTTTGAAACATAAAGCCATGGAATCCCACAAATATAACTTCACTTTTTGGTACCACTGTTAGGTCGCCCGAACAAGTTCCCCCTTTGAAATAACTGTAATCCAGTCCTGTGGCACTTGTTTTGGCAAATTACAGTCACTGTCTTTGCTTCCCAAATTTTCTGGCTTAGAAATTAGTGCGTTAACACGTACCACAAAATGCATCTCATAGGGCAATTCGGCACGTTTTATTATGCTACTTCGTGCCATTTTAAATGCGCCCTGGCTCAGACAGAATGACTCCAACCCTTTTAAGATAAACAGAAAGATAAAAGGAAGCGAAATAAAATCACCTTTGTTTTGTGAAAGGGTGTGCAGCGCCTTATCCCAAACCGTACTGAAATTCAGGTATAACATGAACGAAAGGCTAATGACCCTTCCTGTATAGCTATGCAGTGCTTCTTTCACATTCGGGAAATACGGACAATATTTTCCTTCCCATTTTAAAGAAAAGGAGCAAGATGCTGGAATTCAAGGGCGTCGCGAAGGGGGGGGGGGCAAGGGAGGGCCGTGGCCCCCCTGGAAATTAATGAACTTAATGTGCTGACTATTAAACTATTATTTTAATTTTTATGTAAAGAACAATTTCTGTTTAGGGCAAATTTATACGGTTATCCGCAACAAATACTATAACTTTTGACAACAAAATAATGAATTAATATTATCTGATTGCAAAATTCTAACATTTGCCCCCCCCCCCCCGGAAAAAAGTCTGCCGACGTTCATGCTATTATTGTATCTTGCAAGTTAAGCTTTAAGTGGAGGGGATATCAGTGTTACAAATCATTAAATAAGCTATCAAACTATGTATGTTGTGCCGTATGTGCGTTGTTATTCTTTGTACTGATATCGATATTCATTTGACATGTAGGTAAATGTTAGGTTATGTTGTCCCATTGAGATCGTATATTTAAATTGGTATAGTTCCATGTATAACGTTTTAGTAATAATATTTTATATCACCGAATACAGTATTTTAGGTGATTATAAAAACAGTATATCAACCTAACTTATTTAATGTAAAGAAAGCTGAAAATCTGGGAACAACTGACTGCATTTTCTCAATGTACTGGTCTACTGTCATTTGATTTTAATCAAAATCGTCAGAGCCATTTTTGAAAAAATTAAAACTTTCTATGTAAAGAATAGTCTGGACCTTCTAGAGGGTCCTGGATTAGTCTTGGCGGAGTTATGCTGTTCACAGAGACACTTTTCTAAAACACCTGCTTTTTTATTCATGGAGTCTCAAAACATGTATTTCCGGTGAAATCTCGATATACATTTTTGGATGGAACGCAATAGATACCATACTAACTTTACTAAGTATACGTGACAGAGAAAGGAAAAAGTAAATGCGATAGAAACACTTGACTATCGGTAGCGTAACTGCACAAACTCTTGGTTTTTCATCACAATTAAGCGACAGCTTTCCGAGAAAAATTAAACTAATTTTCCTGTAGGTTGCAAAGCAATACTTAACAATAAAGCATTGATCATTATCTGTTTGTAAAAGTGAATGTGGTCGAATTTGACACTTGAAATATATGTTGTTTATTAACTAGTAGGGTAGGCTACTGTTTATTCCATTGAAGTTCGAAGGAGGTATTCATTACAAAAATTAAACGCATCTTAGTTGTGTAGTGAATATTACAGATGCAATGCGATCATTCTATTATGTTACAGTACCTGGGTGACCGAGCTTCGCTCGGATTTTCTTTTCTTTTCCTTTTGATTAATCGTTTATCTACTTATTTAGATAAACTTGAAAAGCAAAATGTTAGCTAAATATAAATTTTTATCCTAATTGTTGGAGCTGTTTCCATGACGAGACCTTTAATATCCTGGCTTGTTTGTTGAAACTGGCCCATTAAAAGAGAAATTATGGCCAAAATAAGGTTTAGAGTAATTGTGACTGTTACTCGTAAATTTTTTTTTTTTTTTTGTCAGGAATGATGCCTATATAGATAATAAGCAAAACCCTGTCTGAATACAAAATTTGATTGAAATCGTAAGAATTACTCATTTAACTATATAGGAATATAAATATAGTAGGTACTTTAGCTTTTGTACATTGGCACGGTGGGACTTTTGTTTTCGGTATGTTTCACTCGCTTTTGTTCAACTGAAATACACGTTGCTATAGCATGTCAACATTATGGTGTGGTTTCCAAGGGAAAGCAAAATTTTTCCAGTAATCTAATTCGCAACGAAAATCTAAATTCTTAAATACGAAAATGGGGAAACCCGCAGCACTCGAAAGCAGAAAAAGTGTTAAAAACAGAACTATCCATAAAAAGCAGTGTATGTTAAGAGCGTTCGATGATGTGTCGAGAACTCTTATGAGCTGCCCAACTGACACGAACGAAGAGAAATTGTTTACTATGGATGAAAACCAAAGGAAAAAGTTTCTAAAAGCATTAAAAGATCGGGGCTCTATAAAAGTTGTTGGTTCCATTTGTCGGAGAAGAAGATCGTCATGCCGGAGGAGAAGTTGTTCACGAAGGAGAAGAAGTTGTTCAAGAAGAAGGAAAAGGAGAAGTTGTTCAAGAAGAAGGTGGAGGAGTTGTACAAGAAGAAGGAGGAGGAGGAGGAGGAGGAGGAGGAGGAGAAGTTGTTCAAGAAGAAGGAGAAGGAGAAATTGTTCGAGAAGGAGGCGTAGAGGTTGCTCAAGAAGAAGACGATGTAGGTCCAGTGGCCGAAGACGAAGTAGAGACAGAGATATGTGATGGAACTTAACAGTCACAAATCAAAGCCGGTATCATTAAGCATCAGCTATAAACCTTGCAAAATTAATTAGTGTATAAAAATAATCGTTGCGATACTACTGTATTTAGGCTTCTAAATTATACAAGTAATGTTAGCTCAACTTCAGTAAATATATTTTGACCAAGCAATTATACCTGTATCAATTTGTAGAAGTGGAGAAAGCGTTGAGACATTGTTTACACATACCTGGTTATTGATAGTAGGAGTAGATGTCTCTAACACAGGTCCCTGTCATCCTGTTCATATACTCACACTAACCTAGGTGTGCTTACCTAATATGGGCTGCACGTGAACGGCACGCGGCCGTTTCACATACACATAAGCATATACACATTCTCAACTCTGTGTGCAAGAACAAAATCGTATGCAAGATCGTGTGGCAAACTATTGTATTTCCTTTGATTAATGTCCAATATTTGGCTGTTCAAATATACATACTACCCAATTTTTTGACAGGAAAAATACAAAGATGCACATATTCACTTGTTAAATCCAATTCATAAAAGAAATACAGATCGAAAGTCAGGCATGTGTTGAGTATAAGAACAGGAACCTATTTATTGAAAAAATCTAACACTTGGTTTAAAACCTTGCCAATCTAGCGGATTTCAATCTCTCCATTAGCTTTATACTCGTGTCCGCGCATGCGCTATAGCAGCAAGATGTCGTGAGGATCATAGGCTCCAGAATTAAGGTAGTTAGTCTAGTTGTTATTTATTTATTATTATTATCATCATTATTACTATTACGGTTCTTCTTCTTCTTCTTCTTCTTCTTCTTCTTCTTCTTCTTCTTATTATTATTATTATTATTATTATTATTATTATTATTATTATTATTATTATTATTATTATTATTATTATTATTATTATTATTATTATTATTATTATTATTATTATTATTATTATTATTATTATTATTATTATTATTATTATTATTATTATTATTATTATTATTATTGTTGTTGTTGTTGTTGTTGTTGTTGTTGTTGTTATTATTATTATTATTATTATTATTATTACTATTACTATTATTATTATTATTATTATTATTATTATTATTATTATTATTATTATTATTATTATTATATCATCGTTACTGTTATTACTATTATCATTATGGTTCTCATTATTCACCTTGAAGACATGGGCGTCGCGAAGGGGGGGAAAGGGGGACCGCGGGCCCCCCTTGGGAATTAGTGAACTTAATGGGCTGACTCTTAAACTATTATTTTAATTTTAATGTAAAGAACAATTTTAATGAGCACAAATTAATACGGCTATACGCAACAAATACTATAACTTTTGCCAACAAAATAATGAATTAATATTATCTTGATTGCAAAATTCCAACATTTGGCCCTCCCCTGGAAAAAAGTCTGCCGACGTTCTTGCTGGAATTACCTTGCAATTATACAATACTTTGATGATATTTCACAAATAAACGTAATTTGCAATTAATCACATTATTTTACAACCTCAAATCAGATTTTCCCTAGTTTTGATCATTGAGGTCATCTATGAAAACGCGCAATATGTATAACTAAAATTATTTATAGTTGTTTAATGTATTAAAATATGCACAGCATATATTTCAATGATAAAAATCTGATGTGCTATATACAAATCATTTTCTTTGCTCACTCTTGCGCAAAGTATTCTTACCAAGGCTTATCCTTCTATATATTCATGTTAACAGAGATAAACTTTCATTACACATTATAAAGGATTCATAGGTGAAAGCGATAGACAAACCTTCTCCCCCACCCCTCCCTCCCTCTCTCTCTCTCTCTCTCTCTCTCTCTCTTCGTGTCAAATATATTGCTATTTTCAAAAATGATAGCTGTCGTAATTGTGTTATTTATTTCATTTTCCTCTGCACTGCATTTTCATATTGTTGTAAAAGAGTGGCCACACAGCTATTCTTAGAAGAACAGCTCAGTCAATAAAATACTGTCTTAATAGGGAAAGAATGTCAGTATCACATTCTGTTTTCGTTTATTACATTATTATAAGGCCTTTTAATAAGGGCTACGTTGCAATTATAACCTAAATCCTAAAGAAAGTGAAAAGGGCGTGTTGAAAGCTTTTAACAAAGTAATAATTGCACGATTATGTGGCACACTGTTGTTCCTTCCTCCTACAGATAATTTTCATTTCTGTTTTACGAAATATTACACAATGAGAGCTTTGTTTTTGTTCAATTAAAACGCCTGCGTTGACATTTCATGTCAGAAAACAAGAAAAGTAGAGTAGAGACACTTAGATACTACCATGGGATTTGAATTATGCCGTAAAATGTAAGCTGCACGTGTGAATATCGGTACTACGTGACTCCCGTGTGACGTCATCAGCAGACAGCTCTAGGAAGAGTGATTGCGCGGGAAGCGGGAAGAGGCCCCCCGGACACTACCCTACCTATCGGATGTGACAGCAGTTACTGTAGCTTGCTACAAATTGGCCACAGTCACGACACACAGCGTGCTCTTGTGGTGAGCAAATGCAACTTACTTTTTGATTTACCCTCGTACATGGTGACTAATTGCATCCTTTTGAAATGCATCAAGTGAAGCTCTAGGACTGTCTCGTGCAGGGGTGGCTATTCAGGGGAAGTAGGTGAAGTGGCCCTTCACAAATATCTGTACCTTGCTACACATATTTTTAAAATATATTTATTTTCACAGGTATGTGGGGTTTTATTACATATTTCCCTATTTTTGTACTGCATGGTGGTCTGCTGCAGAAGCAAGCGCGCATTCTTACCGCGGACTAGAAGTGAAGGGCAAAGCAAGAGGTAGACGTAGCAAAGAGCATCCTCCTGTTCAACCTCAGAGAGCCTGAGCCTACAGTATGATTGCTACAGCAACCTGCTTGAGTTTGTTTGTGGAGGGGGCATTAAGCGAGGTAGACGGAGCCTGTGGACGGAGCTCATCGACTCTACTTCATGGCTGTGAAACACGTGAAGTAGTCTGTTGTTTACGTTTAGTGCAGTAATGCTTTAAACACTAATCCTGCTTATGATATAATATGTATTTTATTAGTAACACCCTTTTCACGCTGGAAAGACGAAGATAAGAAGGAAGTTTTAAATTGTGAGCGCCAGTGGCGGCTCCTGGGGGATCGCATGCTCGCAAGTACACACCCACTAATTTTTCCTGTATGTGAACGTGTATTTAGTTCTATAAGTATGTATACGAGAAGGTAAAATGTTCAACTTTCTTCTATATAAACTTACTCGTTTAATCTTCCCGCGCCTTCTTTCGCGAGGCCAATACATTCGGTTAACATCGTAGACACGCATAAACCAGATTCTGCGACTGGCGAAGGAAGTTTTTAGGAGAGAGGGCGCAGGGGGAGAGTAGCCTGTGTTTAGGAGTACGGTGAGTTAATGCGCTACAATCGACAAATTCGAGCGATGCGATTCTTACTGCGCATCCGTACTGCGTTCACGTGCAAGTCATATTCATTTCCTTCCTGAACGACCATTTCCCTCCCTCTCGTTTCGCAGAAGTTGGGATCAGCCTGTCACCGGTATAGCCAACTTTACGTTTCTAACTATAATGTAGCCATTTTCTGTATTAGCTTGACAGTTATGTTAATGTTGCAAACACATTGCATATATTTTTACTAAACCATTATAAATGCATACAATTGATCTTTACAATTTACTAAGGCCAATGCTTCAGTTTGGGATAATTGCTTTGTTACTGTGTTTATATTTTTTATTTGTTAGGTTTGTGTTTCTGGTAGCGAACTGTATGCATATGTGTGTCCTTGGCACTAAATTTCAATGTGTGCAATTGTGGAAATTAATGACGTTGAGAAACTAAAGGAGATAAACTTCTCCATTTTATCCTTGGTAAAGAAGCTGAAAATTAAAAACGTAGGCAGACCGCTGCCACCAATCTGTTTAGTTCAGGTGACTAATTGTAAAGGGAAAACCCTTACAAGAAAATTTAATGAAAGTGTGTATTCAACTTTTTCATGTGTATGTGCTTCTGAAGTAGCCAACCGGTTCTTGTTTTAAATGTTTATTATTTGCGAGCGACAGAAGCGGCACCTGGACAAATAATGGTTGTGGTGATATCGGTCGCTTGGTGGACGTGCTGATGGTCCATATGAATTGGAATCAGAACTAAATGGCGGCGCCGTGGCCGAGCGGTTAGCGCGCTCGCCTACCACCTAGGCGGCCCGGGTTCGATCCCAGGGACCCGCATGTGGTATTCGTGGTGGACGAAGCGGCGTCAGGGCGGGTTTTCTCCGGGTTCTCCGGTTTCCCCCGCCATCTCATTCCACCGATGCTCCATCTTCATTCCATATTTCATCAGTGTCACCGCCTGCGGTGCCGTAGTAGTAAAAGTGGGCGTTAAACACTACAACACCATCAGAACTAAATGTTCTAGGAAAATATATATCTCAGCAGTTAGATAGTGCTTTTAGGCGTAACGTGGAAAAACACAATGAGGAAATTACAAAGAACAGATATGTCTGTCGCAGATAACTAACTGCATAAAATTCTGCAGAGCATGCGAGTTGGCTTTCAGGGGACACGACAAAAGTCCAAATTCACTGAACGCCGGCGTGCTTCAAGGAATGATAAACTTCACAGCAGAATTAGATTCCACAGTGAAAGAATATCTTAAGCAAGCCTGCGTTTTTCGGGGAACGTTGGAAGAAATACAAAATAATTTATTGCAGTGTATGCTTGACGTACACCAAAAAGAAATTAAGGGAGAAATTTCTAAAGCAAAGTATATTGCTGTAATGGCCGATTCAAATGGTGATTGCGTTTCGTTACCTGTTACCAAATGGCAAACCAGTGGAAAGATTCTGGGCATTTTTAAATCCAGAAAGACAAGGTGCGAACGCTCACTCCCTGTGTGTGAAAAATGCGCTGTAGTACCATAATATCTGTGAAAGTGAAAAAATAAAGTCGTGTCTCCTACCAGGGAAGGAATTCTTCTTTGACAAGCTAGGGAAATTATTTAACGGGAAGGGAAATCCCCCCCCCCCCCCCCCCGATAATTCGAACCCTACTGCACACCCACTGCGAAAAGTCACGAGCCGCCACTGGTGGGCGCCCTACTGAATCTTTACAAATATATATCTCTACATTCAGGAAGATGCTACAATCTTAGTTTCAGACAATCGTGGTTTGTGGAATTTCTGTGGTTGTGCTCCTCCCCAACTCTGCAGAAATTGTTTTGTTGGCCATGCTTACTTTTTAACAACAAAAGCAACGTTTGGAATAGAGAAGGATTTGCTGTTTTATTGAATATAACACGTGCATTACACAAACACTCGGATTCGGCAGAGCATTTAAAATGCCAGTTTAGTTTGAAAACTGTTGAAAGAAATCAAATACAATTTCATATGCACTAAAGGAAAATGCTAGACTGTATACCGTGCAGTTCAATGAAAATGTACGTCTGAACAGGCCTTTCCTGCACTTAACGCTTGATGGCAAGCAAGAATTAGTATTTCGCGGCCAGGATGAAACAACAAGCTCAATTAATCGTGGAAATTTTCAGGAACTGCTGACCTTGCTGGTATCTGGGAGTCCTATAGAAATACAGAACCAATATTCCTAGATAAAAAGTGTGTTCAGTGGCGAATCAAAAGGTATTCAAAATGAACTATTGGATTGCATTTCGGACTACATCAATGCGTTTGTGAACACTGAATTGGAAACTGTTGATTATTTTTCTGTCCAGGTAGATGATACGACAGATATTACATAGGTGTCCCAGTGTTTTGTAATAGTGAGGTACGTTAATGATCTGTTGTGGAGTGTTTCTTAGGTGTCTACGATGTGTGCCGATAGAACATCAGAAACTCTGTATGTTTTATTGGACATCTTGGAACCATCTGACTACAAGCAGAAATTAGTAGGCCAGTATTATGATGGTGCAAGCGTGGTGTCTGGCCATTTAAATGGACTCCAGAAAAAATTAAGGGAAAAGCTCCTTTTGCAGTATTTGTACACTCTTTTGCACATCATCTAAATCTAGTCTTGCAGCAAAGTTGTAAAAAAATACAATGTATATTTTTTCTTCGATTACTTGAATTCCTACCCTTTTCCATCACTCAGCAAAGAGAACCTACGCAATTACTTCTTTATCGGGACCACGCATTCCAACTATACCTTGTTCCACTCTTAGATGAGAGTATGGAGTTAAATGGGATCTATCTGTCTCTATCTAGCGCATACAAGTTGCCATTAGCCTCGTCCCTTTCTACCTTCTGGCTGTTGCCAGGTTCCTAATAGCACGGTATAAATATTCAGTTGTTATAAATTTCAGGTTTGAACACATTATCCTACGCAGAATTTTTTTCTCTATTAGTTTATATCGTTTTTAGAGTCATTATACATTTCTATAGGCCCATATTTCTTCAAAAAACCTTTTTTTTCAATAGAAGTCCTATATGTGCTGTTTCTATACTCATCACGCACTAACTAACAAACTAACTGCTAGAATGCGTCTATATTTTGTTCTTAGCCAGAGTAAACCATAGTGCCACTACCTGCCCACTTTGAATTCTCTATGTTTACTCAGTTAATTGTTACAATTTTTTAAATTAAATGTTTTCGGAAAAATTTATACCTGTGGACTGCAAAAGTTACGCAGTGTGAAACTTTTTTGTTATTGAGTTTACATCAGGGAACCAGCGAACACAAATGTTGAGGAAGGTTGGAGAAAGTTTTTAAAATAAACCAAAAGGCTGTAACTTCTTTCTTTCATCGAGTAGGGCAAACAAAAGGTATTCATCTATTCAGCGTATTCTCGCGCCGGGCCTGACACACAAGATAGTACAAGGAGCACCACTAGCATCAGTTCGAAAGAAGTCGGTGTGTAACTGTGTGGAATCTATGAGCTGTTATTGCGTTATTTGTTTAATAGTTTCGTAAATATTTGTAGTTATGGAAGGGGAAGCTAGGAAGAGACGATATATTGGTAAATTAAGAAGTAAGGAACGCCAAGTAATTATGAAGGTGTTAGATTATTTTTCAAGTAAAATGCGTGTAAGGCAGTAAAAGAAACAGCTAAAGCTATCGGGTGCTCAGAAGCAGTAGTGTATAGGGTTAAAAATGAAGTAATGAAAGGATCTTTAAGAACGCCATCGAAAAAGAAGCAAAAAGGGCGGTAAAAAAATAAGTATATAGTGAATAGAGCAATGTTGAGTGCGGCAAATTGTTCATTCTTTACAGTTTGCAAATATTCCACCCACACTGAATATACTTTTGTCATGGGTCAACAGTGATGAGACCCTACCAAATTTCTCAAGGGTCACTCTTAGTCGGTTCTTACATATTTGAGGTCCGAATATGAAGAAGGGGTAACAAGTGCATATTAATAGAAAGAGACGATATCGATATCATCAGATGGCGATATAAATATCTAAAAGACGTAAAAAGGTTTAGGGACCAGGGGAAATCAATTGTTTATACAGACGAGTCATTTGTAAATTTAGGTCATACAGTAACAAAGGCATGGAGGGATACCAAATTTAAAAGTGTCCGTCAAGCAGCAATTGACGGACTAAGTACAGGACTCGGCCACCTCAGGATCACGCGCGGAGAAAGATTCGCAACTAGTACATGTTGCAACACTGCTCTCCATTTAACGTGTACTGTCTTCTAAGGGTGGAACGCGCTTTATAACATCTGCCCGCTGGAGCTCCAACTCAAAATTGTTGCGTGCAATTGTGGATGGCTGGGAAAAGTTGAAAGAGGTTTTGGAAGGCATAATTTCCTGTGAACAGTCTGATGATAATTCCATTCTACTTGCCAGAGGCTTTCTGAACGACATGAACACTTTTGAATTTGTGTTTCTAGCAGTTGTGTTTCATCACATATTTTATTTGACAGATATATTTTTCGATGTTTTGCAGAACAGGTCACTAAACTTCTGCGTATCAAAAATAAGGACCACATGTGATATGCTACGGAACAAAAGGAATTAAGAATGTTTTTTAATTATGTTTGAAAAAGCTAGCAAAATGGCGGATATGCGCCTCTCACGATAGTACAGTTCCCTTTCTCAGGATGAGCGTATTCGAACGTGTCGAGCCTTGTATTGTGAAATTCTAACCACGCACGTTTTCCTTCAAGTGCACTTGAAAACTTGCAACATTTCCTTGGGCCTGTAATCCCCAAGACACAACATTTAAGAAATGAACTTTCTATTGTGTATGCCGATGAGAAGTACAGAAATATTCCCATGGAAAGATCTCAGAAATGCTTAATGTGGATAAGGAGCTTTTTACGGATGCTTATAAACTGTTCTCTCTTATTCTGTCACTCTCTTCCTTTACAGTGTCCGTGGAACGAAGCTTTTCTTGTCCAAATCGTATAAAAACATACCTGAGGAATGCAATGTCAGAATATTTCCATTCAGAAAGAACTTTTAGTGCAATTAATAAAAACGCAGCCATTCTATAAAGACATCACTGACGAGTTTGCAGCGTTAAACGACCGAAGGATTGATTTGGCGTACAAGAAATAGGCCAGTACAATTATTAAAATAATCTTTATAAATATAAGTATACTTTTCTTTCCCACTAACTGTTTAACTAATTTCCCAGCCACGGGCCGCCACTGGTCTCGTGTCCTTTGTTTTCTCGGAGTACGCAGAACTGCAGATTGCGTATTAAAATTGACTGGGCACTTCCCCTTGGTCACACTCATTACAGTAGATTTTCCCACGTTCAAAGTGTCACAAAGCCCATCCAACACCTTCGTAACAAGTAGAAGAGGTCCACTACTGTCTCACTCCCTCTCAAAGTACTCACGAAGATGACCGTCGGCAGACTTTTTTTTCAGGGAGGGGCCGCATGTTGGAACTTTGCAATTAATTCATTATTCTGTTGCCAAAAACTGTAAAAAATTGAGTTATAGTATTTGTTACTGATAAGTATGTTAATTTATGCTAAATAAAAAGTGTACTTTACCTCAAAATTTAAGCCCTAGTCTAACAGTAATTGATTGCACATTACATTTATTCTTTTCCAAGGGGGTGGGGGCCGCGGCCACACCTTGCCCCTCCCCCCCTTCGCGACGCCCATGCTCACGAAGCTTGAATATAAATTCGCGGCTTTGGCCCTTATAAGAGCCGATTTTTTTTTCATTCGATTCCGACGAACCAGTAGCCATATTATTACAATAACGATAATAATTATGATGATAACAACAACACGAGAAACAAAAATTGGAATCCACGCACGCACAAAATAGATAAACTTCACGTGCACAAACGCTATAGCAACTGAACACATGGGGTTCTTGTAAATCGGAGTTGGCAACAGTGTTACATTTGGAAGCCACACCTAGCAGTGGTGCTGATTGGTGCTAGCAGAAAGTTTTAACATCCGGTGCGGTACTCCCTTCCAGTATTGCCAATAGTAACCGCTATTGCTTATAACACGTGCAGTGTTGAGTACAGCCACTTTCCTCCGGGGGATATGATTGATGATATGTACATTTACAAATAGATATGAATTCCTCGGGGAACTTTTAAATTCCCGGGGGGGGGGGGGATTTTCTTCCCGGACAACCCCGTGAATTCATCGCTGAATATAGATGTAAGACAATATCCCCCATACACAGGCCCGAATTTAGGACCTCTGACGCACCTGGGCAAAAAACATTTGCTACCCCCCCTCCCCCAACTTGCAATACATATATTACTTAAATTTACACATCATAGAGAATGGTTTCACTAGTTTGGATACTTAAGTATGAGTGGCAAACACCATAAGTGAGGTTATTAAAATTTAAGTAGAAACATCTTAATAGAAAGAACGTACACTAAAGAGGCATCAGCCCCTATTAGATGTCAAAACATACACTGTTTAAATAACAAGAGGCTTCCTCCTTGCCCTGTCATTTGCAAACAAGTTTATGAGTTCGTTATAGTCGATTTTCACTGGTAAGTCAGATTCAATTGCAAGAACACCAAGATCACTAAGATGATCCTTCACTTGTCATGTTCTTAAATAATTATATATGCGTCTTAGAGCACAAAATGATTTCTCAGTTGAGCAGTTGAAAGCAGGAGTGCTCAAGTATATTTGTAGAGTTATGTTTAAGTTTTGGTAAACAATCTCTAGACAGTTACCTTACAGCTGTGTAAGAGAGTGCGACGCATTTTCATTCTTTTCTATGTAGCTTTTGAAGTGTAAGCATTCAAGTACAAATGCTGAATCTTCAAGACCCGAACTGTAGACTTTCTGAAGATTGGATGATGCTTGCTGAATGTCAAGTGGACTAAGCATAAATGGTTCACTTAATTTCTTGTAGGAAGAAACTCTGTTGTTCAGTTCTTCAATCAATTTATCCAGAATCAAAAGGAACTTGATGTTTCATGTGTATGCTTTTTTTTTGGGGGGGGGGGGGGAGGGGTGCAGCTTTCCAGTAATTTTGCCGCCCCCTAAAATGTGCCGCCCTGGGCAGTTGCCCGGTTTGCCCTTACGCAAATACGGCCCTGCCCATACAGTTCAGACTTAGTGCCATGCGATTACTATGTGTTTA
>CM060964.1:302847044-302872044 GCA_030765045.1 Tenodera sinensis
TATGTATGTATGTATGTATGTATGTATGTATGTATGAATGAATGAATGAATGAATGAATGAATGAATGAATGAATAAATGAATGAATGAATGAATGAATTTATTTGTACCAATTCTTTTACATAATTTTTACAATTTTCCTACTCTAACCTAAACTACCTACAAATTTTACATAACCTTATTGCTACCTTGGTTTGCATGGCACCCAGGCCATTTGCCTCCCAGGTAGCTCTGATCAATCTATTCCATCTTATATTAATTAATTGTCCCTCTCCCTCACTCTGCCTTCTTCATTTACACTCTTTACTTTTCTTGCCCATTTTTCTCTTACTTTCTTCAAAAACTCACCTATACTTCTAACCTTCCTTTCCTCTTTCATTGTTAACATTTTTATGGCTACCATTTTCCCCTCTATTTTTTCCCATTTTTTCTCCCACACCTTCTTCCTCCATAATGCTAATTCCTTACATTCTATCAAATAATGTTCTATACTTTCTTTCTCACCGCACATTTCACATATTCCTATTTTAGCGCTTCTTGTCCCTCTTAAAAATATTGCTCCTGTTCTCATCCACGCTAGTCCTTCTTTTTCCTGTCTGTTACAATAATCCACATATGGTTCTCGCCCCCATCCTCTTTTTATTTGCTTGTAGAATTGTAATGATTTCTTGTTTTCTAAACTTCCCCATATCTCTTGCCTTTCTATGTCTTCTACCCTACACTTTACTAGATGTATGTATGTATGTATGTATGTATGTATGTATGTATGTATGTATGTATGTATGTATGTATGTATGTATGTATGTATGTATGTATGTATGTATGTATGTATGTATGTATGTATGTATGTATGTATGTATGTATGTATGTATGTATGTATGTATGTATGTATGTATGTATGTATGTATGTATGTATGTATGTATGTATGTATGTATGTATGTATGTATGTATGTATGTATGTATGTATGTATGTATGTATGTATGTATGTATGTATGTATGTATGTATGTATGTATGTATGTATGTATGTATGTATGTATGTATGTATGTATGTATGTATGTATGTATGTATGTATGTATGTATGTATGTATGTATGTATGTATGTATGTATGTATGTATGTATGTATGTATGTATGTATGTATGTATGTATGTATGTATGTATGTATGTATGTATGTATGTATGTATGTATGTATGTATGTATGTATGTATGTATGTATGTATGTATGTATGTATGTATGTATGTATGTATGTATGTATGTATGTATGTATGTATGTATGTATGTATGTATGTATGTATGTATGTATGTATGTATGTATGTATGTATGTATGTATGTATGTATGTATGTATGTATGTATGTATGTATGTATGTATGTATGTATGTATGTATGTATGTATGTATGTATGTATGTATGTATGTATGTATGTATGTATGTATGTATGTATGTATGTATGTATGTATGTATGTATGTATGTATGTATGTATGTATGTATGTATGTATGTATGTATGTATGTATGTATGTATGTATGTATGTATGTATGTATGTATGTATGTATGTATGTATGTATGTATGTATGTATGTATGTATGTATGTATGTATGTATGTATGTATGTATGTATGTATGTATGTATGTATGTATGTATGTATGTATGTATGTATGTATGTATGTATGTATGTATGTATGTATGTATGTATGTATGTATGTATGTATGTATGTATGTATGTATGTATGTATGTATGTATGTATGTATGTATGTATGTATGTATGTATGTATGTATGTATGTATGTATGTATGTATGTATGTATGTATGTATGTATGTATGTATGTATGTATGTATGTATGTATGTATGTATGTATGTATGTATGTATGTATGTATGTATGTATGTATGTATGTATGTATGTATGTATGTATGTATGTATGTATGTATGTATGTATGTATGTATGTATGTATGTATGTATGTATGTATGTATGTATGTATGTATGTATGTATGTATGTATGTATGTATGTATGTATGTATGTATGTATGTATGTATGTATGTATGTATGTATGTATGTATGTATGTATGTATGTATGTATGTATGTATGTATGTATGTATGTATGTATGTATGTATGTATGTATGTATGTATGTATGTATGTATGTATGTATGTATGTATGTATGTATGTATGTATGTATGTATGTATGTATGTATGTATGTATGTATGTATGTATGTATGTATGTATGTATGTATTTTTATTTATTGCCAATACACAGCATGCCCCATTACTTAGTAATATTACATGCTTTTTCTTACATCTGTATAGTTTTAGATATTACAATATGTTAATTAACAAAGTTACAATTGTTTATAAGTTAAACTATTTGGCTGATTATGTTATTTGCAATGTTCGTTATAGTTTGTCAAAATCTATATTGTTTATGAAATATATAAATTCCTTAAGGTATTTGTTTCCCAGTTCATTGTTTGTTACCGGCCACTGTCCACCTTTGTTTATAATACTTTGTTTTAGTTTTTGTCTTTCAGTATCTAATAGAGAACACTCATATATTAAGTGGTTTACATTTTGGTTCTGATTTTGACACTTACACAAGGCACTTTCCGCTATCTTGAACCGATGATAGTATTCTCTGGTTTTTCCATGGCCTGTTAACATTGATGTAACTTGTCCATTTAATGGTATCTTCTGTTTTAGGCGTTCTTGCACTAAGGGAAAAAACATTTTGGTGGTTCTTCCTTTTGAGGTTAAGTCCCATTGTTGTTGCCAAGTATGTAGTGCTCTCTCCGCTGCTTCCTTGATGATGTAGCTTCTTGGGATCTTGTTGTAGATCATCTCTCTGTTATCTTCTTGCGCGGCTTCTTTTGCTAATTTATCTGCTAGTTCGTTACCACGTAGCCCCACGTGGGCCTTTACCCATTTTATGTGTAATGTCCATCCATTTTCTTGTAGTTGCTTAATTTTAGCCTTTATTTCTTCTATTAAGCTGTTCCGAATTTGGCTGGTCTTGAGAAGATCTACTGTAATCTGACTGTCGGTGTACACTACACCTAATTTCTCTCCTACATTGAGTTCTTTGTTACTTTCTAGCTCTATAAGAGCCTGTAGAATAGCTATCTGTTCAGCTTGATTGTTTGAGCAATGGGCGCTAAGTTGATATTTTAATTTTTTAACCGGTTCTCCATTTAGAAAAATGACTGCGGCTGCTCCAATTTTTTCGTTTATCTTGCTCCCGTCAGTGTAAATTTCTGTGTTGTACTGTAAGCCTTGTTGTGCTTCTTGAACACTCATTCTATCTGCAGGATGAGGCCACTCGGTCAGTTTCGGGGCTTCTTCGACTAACGTCGGAATTCCATTTGTGCTCGTCACATGTGCGTTTTCGTATATGTCTAGAATTTGTTGAATTCGTATATTTATTGGCTTGACTGCCGCTAAAACGCAGGACGCTTCATATGAAACTGTTCGATAAGCTTTTGCAATTTTTATGTTCATCAATCTTTGTACACGCTGGTATTTGAGCATATTCTTTCTTTTTAGAATAACTTCTTTCCACACTTTCACTCCATATAACAGCATCGGAAGTATCGCACCTTTATAAATTGTTCGTAAGGCTTGTTGTCCTAAACCCCAGTTCAACTTTGCAGACTTCGCTAATGCATTTACCAGTTTTATGCATTTCTCTGAGGCTTGTTTTATATGCATATCAAATGTCATCTTGTTGTCGAACAATATACCTAGGTACTTCAACTGTTTTACTTGCTCTACGATAGAGTTGTTTATATATACTCTTATTTGACTCCTTTCTTCTTTTCTTTTCCTTGTTATAAGAATAGTTTTTGATTTACTGTTGTTGAACTGGAGTTTATATTGTTTTGCCCAATGTTCGATTTGGTGTAGATCAGCATTTGCGTACATTTCTGCTACTTCCTTATTTTCTCCTGATGTCATTAGTACTAGGTCGTCGGCAAAGGCTACTAATTTACTTCGTTTCGTATAACGTAAACTGAGTAGCGAGTTATATAAGATGTTCCAGAACCCTGGACCGCAGCAGGATCCCTGGGGGCAGCCCTTCGTCACCTCTTTTTCTACTGTGCTGTGTTTGATTGAAAGTTTGGCTAATCTGCCTCCGAAATAATTTTTAGTTAAATAATATAGGTTTTTTGGGCATTGTAAATTCCTTAAATTGTGGAGTATGCCAGGCCACCAAGCAGCGTCGAATGCACCTTTAACATCTAGGCTAGTTATTATCACACTGTTTTTCTGATCTAAATTGGTTGTTATGAACTTTTTGACTGCCAGTGCTGCGTCTACGGTGCTTCTTTGAGGGATAAATCCATATTGATTCATGTTGAGCAAATTGTTGGTGTATATATGATGATTTATTCTATTTATCATCAACTTTTCTAGTATTTTCCCTCCGATATTTAATAGACTTATTGGTCTGAACTTTGTAGCATCGTGACTTTCCTCTTTCCCTGGTTTAACAACGGGTATAATTTGCGATATTTTCCATATTTTTGGAAAGTATCCTTGACCTAGACATTTATTATAAATGGCCGTAAATGATGCAGGGAAACTGTTGAAGGCTCTAAGTATAATATTTTGAGTTATGCCATCTTCTCCTGGCGCTTTCTTGGGGTTAAACGTTTGAATAACACGAAGCACTTCCGCAGTTGTGAATTCTCTGTCATTCGGTGTATTTACTGGTTCTTCTTGCAGCCTACGCATCTCCCGTTGTTGCACTGAATCACTTTCTGGGTCATCTTCGGAAGTGAAGTGGTCTATCATACACTGAAGTGTTTCTTGGATACCGGCTGTGTAGGTACCATCTGCATTTTGAATAGTTGTTAATGTAGGTTGAGTTCTTATCTTTCCAGCTGTCAGTTTGTTTGCTGCGTGCCATGGGTTTCTTCCATCTTGGATGGTGCAGTATTTTTTCCACGAGTCTAACTTTTGTTTTTGTATTTGCAATTGGTATTCGCCTTTCCCTGTAATGTATAAAAATCTCCTTTCTTCTCTGAGCTGTTGGTTATTTACTGTCCTCTGGTATCTTCTACGCAGAGCGTTTACTCTTTTTCTTAAAATTGTTAGCTGGTCGTTCCACCATGGGACTGATTTCCTATTGGTCGATATTTTCTTCGAAGTGGACTTACGAAAAGCCTTGTCACATGCTTTTGTAATGCAGGAGTTAAATCTTTCTATTATCTCTTCAGCATTATGATATTCCTTTATAATTTCACAGATTAGATAATCATTTTCCTCCAAGTTGGTTTCACTTGTCCCGCATTTAAATTCCTTATTTAACATAGAGCTAAGGATATTATTGAACAGATTATAATTTTCTTCTTTATTAACTATGTATCTTTTCCCAGTAAACTTCTCTTTCTTGGGCTGGGCAGTATGTGTGTAAGTTTTGATGGCTCTTAGGACCTTAAATGTGATTATTTTATGGTCTGAACAACTTTCTTGCTCTCCGCATTTCCAATCGCTTATATTCATAAGTAGGCGATTGTTAGTAAGCGTCAAGTCAATCCAGCTTTTTGCCCTGCTAGTTTCGAAGGTTGGTATTCCTATGTTCTCATTGACAATATGCAGTGTCGAAGCTGTTAGAAATTCTTCAAGGATACAGCCTCTTTCATTGTTGTTTGTATCAAACCACAGGTTGCTCCTAGCATTAGTATCTGCCGATATTATTATTCCATGTCCTTTTACGTGATCTAAAATGTTTTCTATCTTCCCTATGTCTATTCCTATGTGTGATTCAATGTCAAAGTACATGCTAGACATGAAGAATTTACTGTCTCTGTACTGTATTTCCATAACAACACAATCTTCATTTGAGAGTTGACTTATTAATGTAGCATCGATATTAAAGTTATTGATTATTATGGCTGCTCTCTTTCTTCCAACTCCGCATACATAAGTTCTCATTGACTTTGGAATTCCTGCTAATTTATTATTTACAGTATATGGTTCCTGTATAAATGATATATCTATCCTGGATTCATAAATGAGTTGTACTAAATTACTCGTTGCTATTTTAGAATGTTGTAAATTCACTTGGAAGCAGTTAATACTCTGTTCAGCCATATTAGTAGTCAATATTCAGTTGGTATCTCCTCAATACTGATTGGTAGCATGGACAGTTATTATCAAGTGCCGAGTGGTTTACGTCAATTGCACTACCTACATTATGTTTGGAAAAATTGATACAATTACTGCATTTAAATTCTTGTGTGCCGGCTTTGCAGTCTTTCATCTTGTGACCTCCCGCACACTTCGGGCATGTTTGCTGTCCACGGCACTTCTCTGCATGGTGATTATATTTATTGCATTTGAAACAGCGGGTAACTTTGACATAGTCTTTCCAATTACATAGGTTCCAACACAGTTTTATCTTTTTGTCCATAAGTTGCTTTCTGATAGTGGAACTGATTTGCACAACTATTGTGTTATTTTTCTTTTTGTCACGAAACTGGAAAACCGGCTTTATTTCCTCTTTATGTACCTCTATTTCCTTGTTTTGCGCCTCAAGAACTTCGGCCACATTTTCTAGTGTAATCTCCTCAGGAGCATTGAAAATTATGATCCTTGGACTTCTCTTCTCCGGGACCACCGCCTCAAGTTCATCCCCGCATTTCTCTTTTATGCTATTGCATATGACATCCAATTCTTCTTTCTCTCCGGTCTTAATTAAAACGTTCCCATTTTTCAGTGTATTCAATGCCTTGATACCCACTTTTATTGTTACTGGGTTTACCTTTGTCTTGATCAAGGTTCTAATATATTCCGCACTCTGGTTGTTCTTACTTTTAACGAACAAGTTATAATCTTTCTTCCCCTGTTCATTTAAACTGCTGTGCGCAATTTCCGAATATGCTCGCCGTTGTCCACCTGCTGTCGCCATTTCCAAGGTAATTTGAGACCGGTTAAACATATTACTGGGCGTTCCCCTGGATTTAGATGATACAATGCAAGCTTGTGTTTTCAATAGTTCAGTTTGTGCTGTTTTTAATTGCGTTTGTACATTTTCTAGTTGTTGATCTTTCTCAATCTGATTGCTTTTAAGTATAGCTATTGCTCTCCTTAAGTCGCCAACAGCATGTACAATGTCCTGCTTGAGGTCTTGGCGCAGGTTTTTGCTGGCTTCAGTCACATTTAATAGTACTTTAAAAGCACCTTCAATGAGGTTATCCGTTGCATCCGCCATTTTCTTCTGTCTCACGGCTTGGAAGTGTTCTGCCTTAAAACCCCGTGTTTTCACAATCTTCACAGCTAATTCTCACAACAACAATATCTATACTTACACAACTCTGGATGTTCAATGCTTAATGTTTCTAATATTCATTAAAATCAACGTAAATATCTAAATGTTCGCAATAACCTCACACAAACACGGCCTCCTTAAAGCTTTAAAATCACGACTCTTTCTTCAGGCTTTCCTAGCCAGCTATATATTAACCTAAATGCACGGCCTCCACAAGGCTTTATAATCACAATCCTTTCCAAAAACACAAACACAATTTTAAAATAATAACACCAATCCGTCAATCCCCTTTAACACCACCAATTTCACAAAAACCAAATACCATGAACATACAAATTAAATAACACTTTATGTTGAAAACGGAGCCAAAACAGCGCAATATTGCAATATACTGATGCACGTAGCTTCTTGCACACCATCCACGTCATGCACATCAACAATCATTATGTATGTATGTATGTATGTATGTATGTATGTATGTATGTATGTATGTATGTATGTATGTATGTATGTATGTATGTATGTATGTATGTATGTATGTATGTATGTATGTATGTATGTATGTATGTATGTATGTATGTATGTATGTATGTATGTATGTATGTATGTATGTATGTATGTATGTATGTATGTATGTATGTATGTATGTATGTATGTATGTATGTATGTATGTATGTATGTATGTATGTATGTATGTATGTATGTATGTATGTATGTATGTATGTATGTATGTATGTATGTATGTATGTATGTATGTATGTATGTATGTATGTATGTATGTATGTATGTATGTATGTATGTATGTATGTATGTATGTATGTATGTATGTATGTATGTATGTATGTATGTATGTATGTATGTATGTATGTATGTATGTATGTATGTATGTATGTATGTATGTATGTATGTATGTATGTATGTATGTATGTATGTATGTATGTATGTATGTATGTATGTATGTATGTATGTATGTATGTATGTATGTATGTATGTATGTATGTATGTATGTATGTATGTATGTATGTATGTATGTATGTATGTATGTATGTATGTATGTATGTATGTATGTATGTATGTATGTATGTATGTATGTATGTATGTATGTATGTATGTATGTATGTATGTATGTATGTATGTATGTATGTATGTATGTATGTATGTATGTATGTATGTATGTATGTATGTATGTATGTATGTATGTATGTATGTATGTATGTATGTATGTATGTATGTATGTATGTATGTATGTATGTATGTATGTATGTATGTATGTATGTATGTATGTATGTATGTATGTATGTATGTATGTATGTATGTATGTATGTATGTATGTATGTATGTATGTATGTATGTATGTATGTATGTATGTATGTATGTATGTATGTATGTATGTATGTATGTATGTATGTATGTATGTATGTATGTATGTATGTATGTATGTATGTATGTATGTATGTATGTATGTATGTATGTATGTATGTATGTATGTATGTATGTATGTATGTATGTATGTATGTATGTATGTATGTATGTATGTATGTATGTATGTATGTATGTATGTATGTATGTATGTATGTATGTATGTATGTATGTATGTATGTATGTATGTATGTATGTATGTATGTATGTATGTATGTATGTATGTATGTATGTATGTATGTATGTATGTATGTATGTATGTATGTATGTATGTATGTATGTATGTATGTATGTATGTATGTATGTATGTATGTATGTATGTATGTATGTATGTATGTATGTATGTATGTATGTATGTATGTATGTATGTATGTATGTATGTATGTATGTATGTATGTATGTATGTATGTATGTATGTATGTATGTATGTATGTATGTATGTATGTATGTATGTATGTATGTATGTATGTATGTATGTATGTATGTATGTATGTATGTATGTATGTATGTATGTATGTATGTATGTATGTATGTATGTATGTATGTATGTATGTATGTATGTATGTATGTATGTATGTATGTATGTATGTATGTATGTATGTATGTATGTATGTATGTATGTATGTATGTATGTATGTATGTATGTATGTATGTATGTATGTATGTATGTATGTATGTATGTATGTATGTATGTATGTATGTATGTATGTATGTATGTATGTATGTATGTATGTATGTATGTATGTATGTATGTATGTATGTATGTATGTATGTATGTATGTATGTATGTATGTATGTATGTATGTATGTATGTATGTATGTATGTATGTATGTATGTATGTATGTATGTATGTATGTATGTATGTATGTATGTATGTATGTATGTATGTATGTATGTATGTATGTATGTATGTATGTATGTATGTATGTATGTATGTATGTATGTATGTATGTATGTATGTATGTATGTATGTATGTATGTATGTATGTATGTATGTATGTATGTATGTATGTATGTATGTATGTATGTATGTATGTATGTATGTATGTATGTATGTATGTATGTATGTATGTATGTATGTATGTATGTATGTATGTATGTATGTATGTATGTATGTATGTATGTATGTATGTATGTATGTATGTATGTATGTATGTATGTATGTATGTATGTATGTATGTATGTATGTATGTATGTATGTATGTATGTATGTATGTATGTATGTATGTATGTATGTATGTATGTATGTATGTATGTATGTATGTATGTATGTATGTATGTATGTATGTATGTATGTATGTATGTATGTATGTATGTATGTATGTATGTATGTATGTATGTATGTATGTATGTATGTATGTATGTATGTATGTATGTATGTATGTATGTATGTATGTATGTATGTATGTATGTATGTATGTATGTATGTATGTATGTATGTATGTATGTATTTTTTTTTTATTGATAATTAACAACATGCCCCATTACAGCTGTAACATTACATGTTTTCAAGACATAATATAAAATGTTGAATCATATAACATGCAAGTTACAAATTGGGATTTACATTGAGACATTTGTAGTTGACTTGTTACAAAACATTCTAGTGCTGCTTAAAGTCTATCTTTAACATAGAATTTTAGTTAGTTCACATATAACCTGGTCTATGTCATAATTTGACGATTACAATCTTTATAAAAATCTTAAAAGCGTTTAGGATTATAAAATAGGACCATTCCTTTGAATGGTACGTTTTATGTCTGTTTTGTGGCTAACCTATAATTTAAGTGAGAGAACAAACTTGTGAAATGCTCTTAAATGTTTTGATAACAATTCACTGTTCGTAGCTGGCCAGGTTCCTCCGTTCTTCCTTAGTTCATTTATGAGTGTCGACCTTTCTTGTTTGATGTCTGGACATTCATAGATTAAGTGGTTTACAGTTTGAGGGCCTCTGTTACAAGTACAGGTGGGATCTTCTATAATGTGAAATCTATAGAAGTAATATTTAGTTTTGCCATGTCCTGAAATTATTGCTGTAAGTTCCGATGATGTAGGTAGCTTTATGCAATGTCTTCCTTTAACTGAGGGAATAAAGGATTTTGTTAAAAGACCTTTTGTAGTCTTATTCCATCTGTCTTGCCATTGTTGTAAACATTTTTCCCTAATTTCAGCTATGATGGTCGATTTTGGTACTTTGTTGTAGATGATTGCACTTCGTTGGTCCAGCGCAGATTCTTTAGCTAATTTATCAGCTAACTCATTGCCTGGTATTCCTACATGTGCTTTCACCCAGCTGAAGTGTACTGTCCACTTGTTTTGGTTTAGAGTTGACATAGTGTTTAATATCATTTGTGCAATGGAATTATGTTTCTTATTGTTCTTCAGTAAACACAGTGTTACTTTGCTATCAGTGAAGATGGCAACGTTTTTGTCCTCATCTTTAAGTTCTTGCAAAGTGGAAATTACTTGAAGAGCTTTCAGGATTGCCAACTGCTCCGCTTGGTTATTAGAACAGCGATTGCCTAATTTGTACTTAAGTTGTCGTATTAGTTCTTCCTTCTGAAATACCGCAGCTGCAGCTCCCACTTTCTCTGCTATTTTGCTCCCATCTGTATAAATCTGAAACGTATATTGTAATTTGGGATTGATTTCCTCTATACAAATACGTTTCGCAGGGTGAACCCAGTAGTTTGTTTTCAGGGGTGCGTCGTAATCTCTGTCACCATGTAATGATTTATACTTATTTATTTCTCCCATAATAGTCAGATCTATTGGTTGGATTCCAGCTATAATACAAGATGCTTCATAAGAGATGGTCCTATATGCCTTTGCAATTTTTATATTGCATAATCTTTGAACTCTTTGGAGTTTCTTTAGATTTTTCTTATTTTTTATAGCTTCTTCCCATATCGGAGCTCCATAGGTTATTATCGGTTCGATGGCTCCCTTGTAAATTGTATGGAAAGCTTTGCATCCAAGACCCCAGTTCAATTTTGCAGATTTGGATAAGGCGTGTAAGAGAGCTAATGCTTTTTCTTGAATGTAATCTATATGTTTGTCGAATTTAAATTTTGAGTCTATATATATTCCTAAATATTTTAGTTCTTTTTTCTGTGTCAATTTTGTATCATTCAAGTAGATATGGATATCACCGTTGAGAGGGTGTCTCTTCCTTGTTATTAATAGTACTTGAGACTTTGTTTCATTGAAATTAATTTTGTTGTCTTTAGCCCAGAACTCTATTTTCTTGATATCCTGATTTGCGAAGTTTTCAGCGTCCATTATGCTGCTGCCTTTGGTCATTACTAGTAAGTCATCAGCAAAGGCTAAGACTTCGGTCCTTTCAGTAAATTCCAGGTTAAGTAGGGAATTATATAATATATTCCAGTAACCTGGTCCACAGCTCGATCCTTGGGGGACGCCTTTTGTAACTTCTCTCTCGGATTTATATGAATTGAAGCATAAACTAGCTTTCCTATCATGAAAGTAGTTCTCCGATAGTTTATATAGATTTCTAGGGCAGCTGAGCTTTTTCAAGTTATTAAGGATGCTGGGCCACCATGCTGCGTCAAATGCTCCTCTGACATCCAGACTAGTTAATATGATGTACTTATATTTTTGTAGATTCTGTTGTACAAACGCTTTCATCGCCATTCCTGCGTCCACTGTGCTTTTTTGAGGCATAAAACCAAACTGGTTTGAGTTGAAGAGGTTTCTTGAATTTATGTGATGAAGGATTCTCTCTATCATCAATTTCTCCAAAACTTTGCCAGCAGTGTTAAGCAGACTTATGGGGCGGTATTTTGAAACTTCTTCACTATCAATTTTCCCTGGTTTAACTATTGGAATTATTTTTGCGTTCTTCCATTTTTTGGGAAATATACCATTTTTCAGGCATCCATTGTACAGTGCAGTAAAGAAACGAGGGAAAAGCTTAAATGCCCTTAAGAATATTTTACTGGTAATGCCGTCTTCTCCTGGTGCCTTTTTAGGATTGAATGTTTCCAATGCGCACATAACTTCTGTCTGTGTAAATTCGACATCATCCGGGTTATAAATTTCTTCAGCCAGCTGTCTTCTATATTGTTTGTGTTGCTCACTGTCATCCTCTAAACTGTCTTTCGGAATGAAGTAGTCCATCATATAATCAAGTGTACTTGATGAATCAATTGTGTATGTTCCGTCTTCTTTTTTAAGTGTAGTCAGTGGTGTTTGGTCTCTCAATTTGCCGGCTGCAATTTTATAAATTATATTCCATGGGTTAGATCCATCAGTGATGCTACAATATTTCTTCCATGATATTATTTTTGCTGCATTAATTTTAGATTGATATTCACGATTGCCTTCTTGATACTGAAGTCTCCTCACTTGTCTTAATTTTTCATTATTTCTTGTTCTCTGGTATCGCCTTCTGAGTGCGTTCACCTTTTTTCTGAGTATCGTGAGCTCAGGTGACCACCATGGGACAGTTCTCCCATTGATCTCTTTTGTTTTCCCAGTGGTTCGAAATGATCCCTTACATGCAGAATTTATTCCTGCAAAACACTTTTCGACTAGTTGTTCTATATCTGTCGATTCATTTGTTATGTTGTAAAGTTCTGTGTCAAGCTCACCGTCATTCAAATCTGTATTAAGAAATTCTGTGAAATTTGTTATTAGGAGTTTATCAAATGTATTAAAGTTATCATCTTTAATAATATATCTGGAGCCTTTGTGTGTAATTTCTCTGCTTCGATTTATTTTGCCTATCTTGAATGTAATTAATTTGTGGTCTGAGCAGCTTTCTTCTTCACTATTCTTCCATTCAATGATAAACTTCAATAATTTAGTGTTCACGATGGTGAGATCTATGCAGCTTCGACCTTGTGCACTTTCGAAAGTTGCCTCTCCAGTGTCTTCGTTGATAATATGTAAATCACAAGAAGTTATAAGGTCTACAAGTTTCTGTCCTCGTTCGTTATTAATTGTGTCGAACCACATTTTATTTCTGGCATTCGTGTCTGCTGAAATAACTAATCCGTGGTCTTTAATAACATTCAAAAATCTTTCAATTTTTTGTAGGTCTACTTCAATATCTCTAGTTATGTCGAAGTACATGCTTGCAGCGAAAAAGTTTTTGTCTCCATATTTAACTTCTATAACTACACAATCTTCATCAGATACCTGGGCTAATTTAATGACATCAATGCTTTTGTTGTTGATTATTATAGCTGCTCTTTTCCTCAGGTTACCACTTGTATATGTTCTTAATTTATTGGGAATTCCAGCAAGTTTGTTATTTAGCGTATATGGTTCCTGAACGAATATTAAATCAATATTGAATTCATTAATAATTTGAACTAAATTGCTCGTGGCTATCCTCGAATGTTTGACGTTTACTTGATAACATTTCAGAATATAACTATCCATATTTGGATTACTTTTCACCGCATCCTTATGTTGCAGGTAATTTATGGATCTCATATTTATTTTTCTGTGAGTTTCTGCCATGTCAGTAGTCAATTTTCTCTGTATTTCTTTTTATCATATTCATGTAGCATATACAACTTTTGTCCAAGGATGAGTGATTTTCATTCAATGATTTATCATTGTACCTATTGAAATTAACGCAATTGATGCATCGATAGCTGTCTTTGCTGGCCTTACATTCGCTAATCTTATGTTTCATTGCGCAGTGAGGGCATGTCAACTCTCCTTTGCAATCTTCTGCTTTATGATTGAATTTAGAACATTTATAGCATCTTAGAATTGAAATATAATCATCAGTATTGCAGATGTGCCATCCAATTTTTAACTTTTTACCTTGAAGACGTTTCCTAAGTTCAGAGTTGACTTCTATGATCAAATTCTTGCGTTTCTTTCTGTCCTCAAATATGAATTTAGGAATAACATCTCCTTCATTGAGTTCTGCTTCCGAATTTTGCGATACAATCACTTCTACCGCGTTTTCCATTGTTATATCTTCTGGGACATTAAAAATAATCAATCTAGGGTTTCTAACTTTCGGTAGGTGACTCTCCAATTCAAGCCCACAAACGCTGTTTATTTCACTACATACCTTCTCTAAATCGCATTTTTTATCAGACTCTATTAATATTTGTCCATTCTTCAATGATTTCATAGCAGTTACTCCAACTTTCATCTTAGCTGGATTCAGCTTTGTTTTGAGTAAAGTTTTGGTGTACTCTGTACTTTGATCAGTTTTGGATTTAACAAATAATTTGTAGATCTTCTTTTCTTTGTTCTTATTCAATTCAGAATCATATTCTCTACTGGTTAGAATATCAGAATATTGTTTCTTCCCTCTACCACCATAGGTTACTTTCGTCCACTCACCACTGTCACAGCCTTCCCCAGTGCTTAATCCGCCAGTGATACACTTAACACCTTGATGTAATTGGTTATGATCTGCCGAGACCCCAACCGCGGCGTCAACATATAATTTTTTCTGGCTAGTAGTTGCTTTCTTCATTTCTAAACGCAATTCGTTCAATTCTCTATCCTTTTCCTTGGAATCAGTCTTAAGCTTACAAATTACTTTCCTTAGTACATTTACCGATTTCACCAAACTTTCCTTTAAATCAAATCTCAAATTTTTGCTCACTTCGGTAACTTTTATTATTTTTTCAAGAGCACTTTCGATGCACTGATCGACTGTGTCAGACATCTTATCTCGATCTCTTATATGTGTATGTGATGCCTGTGATAATTTTAGCCTATCCTTCTTTAAATCCTTCTTTGAACTCTTTTCTTCTGTCACACTCTCCAACAAATTAAGTGCATCCTCTAAATCATCTGAATTAATCTGGGTCATTATGATTGTATAATAAGTAATCTGCTTTATTTAGAGTTACTATGAACATAACCTCCTGAGCTTGGGCAAATATGCTAACGTCACTTCCGGTTTGTCTCAGCCAACACTAATCGTTAATTCAAAATCAAGGCCTTATGGAGGCTTTATAACCAAATCCTTATGAAAACACAAAAAGAAATTCTAATTAAACACACACACACGTCGATCCCCTTAAATGCCTACAATAACACAACGACAGAACACTAAAACGAACTAAATGGAAAGTCAGTTTATACAAAACACGCAGTACAAACGCTACAAGAGTCTAATTTCTTGACGCACACAAACTTAAACGTACCATCTAAGTCGTATACATGTATGTATGTATGTATGTATGTATGTATGTATGTATGTATGTATGTATGTATGTATGTATGTATGTATGTATGTATGTATGTATGTATGTATGTATGTATGTATGTATGTATGTATGTATGTATGTATGTATGTATGTATGTATGTATGTATGTATGTATGTATGTATGTATGTATGTATGTATGTATGTATGTATGTATGTATGTATGTATGTATGTATGTATGTATGTATGTATGTATGTATGTATGTATGTATGTATGTATGTATGTATGTATGTATGTATGTATGTATGTATGTATGTATGTATGTATGTATGTATGTATGTATGTATGTATGTATGTATGTATGTATGTATGTATGTATGTATGTATGTATGTATGTATGTATGTATGTATGTATGTATGTATGTATGTATGTATGTATGTATGTATGTATGTATGTATGTATGTATGTATGTATGTATGTATGTATGTATGTATGTATGTATGTATGTATGTATGTATGTATGTATGTATGTATGTATGTATGTATGTATGTATGTATGTATGTATGTATGTATGTATGTATGTATGTATGTATGTATGTATGTATGTATGTATGTATGTATGTATGTATGTATGTATGTATGTATGTATGTATGTATGTATGTATGTATGTATGTATGTATGTATGTATGTATGTATGTATGTATGTATGTATGTATGTATGTATGTATGTATGTATGTATGTATGTATGTATGTATGTATGTATGTATGTATGTATGTATGTATGTATGTATGTATGTATGTATGTATGTATGTATGTATGTATGTATGTATGTATGTATGTATGTATGTATGTATGTATGTATGTATGTATGTATGTATGTATGTATGTATGTATGTATGTATGTATGTATGTATGTATGTATGTATGTATGTATGTATGTATGTATGTATGTATGTATGTATGTATGTATGTATGTATGTATGTATGTATGTATGTATGTATGTATGTATGTATGTATGTATGTATGTATGTATGTATGTATGTATGTATGTATGTATGTATGTATGTATGTATGTATGTATGTATGTATGTATGTATGTATGTATGTATGTATGTATGTATGTATGTATGTATGTATGTATGTATGTATGTATGTATGTATGTATGTATGTATGTATGTATGTATGTATGTATGTATGTATGTATGTATGTATGTATGTATGTATGTATGTATGTATGTATGTATGTATGTATGTATGTATGTATGTATGTATGTATGTATGTATGTATGTATGTATGTATGTATGTATGTATGTATGTATGTATGTATGTATGTATGTATGTATGTATGTATGTATGTATGTATGTATGTATGTATGTATGTATGTATGTATGTATGTATGTATGTATGTATGTATGTATGTATGTATGTATGTATGTATTTTTTTTTTAATATAAACATTCTTTATTTTCGGCATGTTCCATTACAAAAAACGTAATACTACATGCCATTATAGTACATGCTTAATAAATATACTAATACATAGTTTTACTTATGGGATATCGTTAGTTGCACTCTAGAGTTTATCCAGTTCTATTGTGTTTAGGTATTCAATAAATTCGGTTGTGTATTCCGTTACTAATTTATGTTGTTGGAATGTCCATTTTCCATATTTGTTTAACATAGCTTTCTTGAATTTGATTCTTTCTCTGTCAAGCTTTGGACATTCAAATAAAACGTGTACTACGGTCTGTTCTGCTGTTCCACAGGAGCACATTGGAGAGTCCTTTATCTTAAATCTGTAAAAGTAAGAATTAAGTCTGCCATGTCCGGTTAGGAAGGTTGTGACTTTACCAGTAAGTGGAAATTTAAGGCGTAATCTATCTGCCACTGTGGGGAAATAAGATTTAGTCACTGCTCCAATTTTGGTGTTTCGCCACTCACTTTCCCACTGATTCACACTTTCTTCATGTAGCTTTCGCATGATGTCACTCACGGGTATCCTGTCGAAACTAACTGGTAGGTCCTTGTTGTTCGCTGCCTGTTTCGCCAGTTGGTCAGCCAGCTCGTTCCCTTCAATTCCGACGTGAGCCTTGACCCATGTGAAGTAGATAATCCAGCTGTGTGCTTCTAGTTGCCTTATTTGTTTTCTTATTTGTTCAATAAGGTGAAGATGGTTGTTAGAGTTCCGTAATGAATCAAGAGTGATTCTGCTGTCAGTGTGTAAAGCAGCTGTTTTTTGAACATGCTGTAGTTGGAGATGTTCAAGGTGTTCAAGGGCTTTGAGAATTGCGAACTGCTCTGCTTGATTGTTAGAACATCTACTGTGTAATTTATATTGTAGTTGGTGGACTAGTACTTTGTCTATGAATATAGCAATTCCGGATCCAACTGCCGAATCTTCCTTACTTCCATCAGTGAAAATGTCTACTAAATGGGTTTGATCATTGGGTTTCTCTTTGATCTTGATTATTTCTGCTGGATGAGGCCACGTTGCGTAATGCTCTGCTGTATCAATCGTAATTCCATGTATGTATGTATGTATGTATGTATGTATGTATGTATGTATGTATGTATGTATGTATGTATGTATGTATGTATGTATGTATGTATGTATGTATGTATGTATGTATGTATGTATGTATGTATGTATGTATGTATGTATGTATGTATGTATGTATGTATGTATGTATGTATGTATGTATGTATGTATGTATGTATGTATGTATGTATGTATGTATGTATGTATGTATGTATGTATGTATGTATGTATGTATGTATGTATGTATGTATGTATGTATGTATGTATGTATGTATGTATGTATGTATGTATGTATGTATGTATGTATGTATGTATGTATGTATGTATGTATGTATGTATGTATGTATGTATGTATGTATGTATGTATGTATGTATGTATGTATGTATGTATGTATGTATGTATGTATGTATGTATGTATGTATGTATGTATGTATGTATGTATGTATGTATGTATGTATGTATGTATGTATGTATGTATGTATGTATGTATGTATGTATGTATGTATGTATGTATGTATGTATGTATGTATGTATGTATGTATGTATGTATGTATGTATGTATGTATGTATGTATGTATGTATGTATGTATGTATGTATGTATGTATGTATGTATGTATGTATGTATGTATGTATGTATGTATGTATGTATGTATGTATGTATGTATGTATGTATGTATGTATGTATGTATGTATGTATGTATGTATGTATGTATGTATGTATGTATGTATGTATGTATGTATGTATGTATGTATGTATGTATGTATGTATGTATGTATGTATGTATGTATGTATGTATGTATGTATGTATGTATGTATGTATGTATGTATGTATGTATGTATGTATGTATGTATGTATGTATGTATGTATGTATGTATGTATGTATGTATGTATGTATGTATGTATGTATGTATGTATGTATGTATGTATGTATGTATGTATGTATGTATGTATGTATGTATGTATGTATGTATGTATGTATGTATGTATGTATGTATGTATGTATGTATGTATGTATGTATGTATGTATGTATGTATGTATGTATGTATGTATGTATGTATGTATGTATGTATGTATGTATGTATGTATGTATGTATGTATGTATGTATGTATGTATGTATGTATGTATGTATGTATGTATGTATGTATGTATGTATGTATGTATGTATGTATGTATGTATGTATGTATGTATGTATGTATGTATGTATGTATGTATGTATGTATGTATGTATGTATGTTTTTTTTTTTTTTTTTTTTTAATTATATAAACATTCTTTATTTTCGGCATGTTCCATTACAAAAAACGTAATACTACATGCCATTATAGTACATGCTTAATAAATATACTAATACATAGTTTTACTTATGGGATATCGTTAGTTGCACTCTAGAGTTTATCCAGTTCTATTGTGTTTAGGTATTCAATAAATTCAGTTGTGTATTCCGTTACTAATTTATGTTGTTGGAATGTCCATTTTCCATATTTGTTTAACATAGCTTTCTTGAATTTGATTCTTTCTCTGTCAAGTTTTGGACATTCAAATAAAACGTGTTCTACGGTCTGTTCTGCTGTTCCACAGGAGCACATTGGAGAGTCCTTTATCTTAAATCTGTAAAAGTAAGAATTAAGTCTGCCATGTCCGGTTAGGAAAGTTGTGACTTTACCAGTAAGTGGAAATTTAAGTCGTAATCTATCTGCCACTGTGGGGAAATAAGATTTAGTCACTGCTCCATTTTTGGTATTTCGCCACTCACTTTCCCACTGATTCACACTTTCTTCATGTAGCTTTCGCATGATGTCACTCACGGGTATCCTGTCGAAACTAACTGGTAGGTCCTTGTTGTTCGCTGCCTGTTTCGCCAGTTGGTCAGCCAGCTCGTTCCCTTCAATTCCGACGTGAGCCTTGACCCATGTGAAGTAGATAATCCAGCTGTGTGCTTCTAGTTGCCTTATTTGTTTTCTTATTTGTTCAATAAGGTGAAGATGGTTGTTAGAGTTCCGTAATGAATCAAGAGTGATTCTGCTGTCAGTGTGTAAAGCAGCTGTTTTTTGAACATGCTGTAGTTGGAGATGTTCAAGGTGTTCAAGGGCTTTGAGAATTGCGAACTGCTCTGCTTGATTGTTAGAACATCTACTGTGTAATTTATATTGTAGTTGGTGGACTAGTACTTTGTCTATGAATATAGCAATTCCGGATCCAACTGCCGAATCTTCCTTACTTCCATCAGTGAAAATGTCTACTAAATGGGTTTGATCATTGGGTTTCTCTTTGATCTTGATTATTTCTGCTGGATGAGGCCACGTTGCGTAATGCTCTGCTGTATCAATCGTAATTCCATGTATGTATGTATGTATGTATGTATGTATGTATGTATGTATGTATGTATGTATGTATGTATGTATGTATGTATGTATGTATGTATGTATGTATGTATGTATGTATGTATGTATGTATGTATGTATGTATGTATGTATGTATGTATGTATGTATGTATGTATGTATGTATGTATGTATGTATGTATGTATGTATGTATGTATGTATGTATGTATGTATGTATGTATGTATGTATGTATGTATGTATGTATGTATGTATGTATGTATGTATGTATGTATGTATGTATGTATGTATGTATGTATGTATGTATGTATGTATGTATGTATGTATGTATGTATGTATGTATGTATGTATGTATGTATGTATGTATGTATGTATGTATGTATGTATGTATGTATGTATGTATGTATGTATGTATGTATGTATGTATGTATGTATGTATGTATGTATGTATGTATGTATGTATGTATGTATGTATGTATGTATGTATGTATGTATGTATGTATGTATGTATGTATGTATGTATGTATGTATGTATGTATGTATGTATGTATGTATGTATGTATGTATGTATGTATGTATGTATGTATGTATGTATGTATGTATGTATGTATGTATGTATGTATGTATGTATGTATGTATGTATGTATGTATGTATGTATGTATGTATGTATGTATGTATGTATGTATGTATGTATGTATGTATGTATGTATGTATGTATGTATGTATGTATGTATGTATGTATGTATGTATGTATGTATGTATGTATGTATGTATGTATGTATGTATGTATGTATGTATGTATGTATGTATGTATGTATGTATGTATGTATGTATGTATGTATGTATGTATGTATGTATGTATGTATGTATGTATGTATGTATGTATGTATGTATGTATGTATGTATGTATGTATGTATGTATGTATGTATGTATGTATGTATGTATGTATGTATGTATGTATGTATGTATGTATGTATGTATGTATGTATGTATGTATGTATGTATGTATGTATGTATGTATGTATGTATGTATGTATGTATGTATGTATGTATGTATGTATGTATGTATGTATGTATGTATGTATGTATGTATGTATGTATGTTTTTTTTTTTTTTTTTTTTTTTTTAATTATATAAACATTCTTTATTTTCGGCATGTTCCATTACAAAAAACGTAATACTACATGCCATTATAGTACATGCTTAATAAATATACTAATACATAGTTTTACTTATGGGATATCGTTAGTTGCACTCTAGAGTTTATCCAGTTCTATTGTGTTTAGGTATTCAATAAATTCAGTTGTGTATTCCGTTACTAATTTATGTTGTTGGAATGTCCATTTTCCATATTTGTTTAACATAGCTTTGTTGAATTTGATTCTTTCTCTGTCAAGTTTTGGACATTCAAATAAAACGTGTTCTACGGTCTGTTCTGCTGTTCCACAGGAGCACATTGGAGAGTCCTTTATCTTAAATCTGTAAAAGTAAGAATTAAGTCTGCCATGTCCGGTTAGGAAAGTTGTGACTTTACCAGTAAGTGGAAATTTAAGTCGTAATCTATCTGCCACTGTGGGGAAATAAGATTTAGTCACTGCTCCATTTTTGGTATTTCGCCACTCACTTTCCCACTGATTCACACTTTCTTCATGTAGCTTTCGCATGATGTCACTCACGGGTATCCTGTCGAAACTAACTGGTAGGTCCTTGTTGTTCGCTGCCTGTTTCGCCAGTTGGTCAGCCAGCTCGTTCCCTTCAATTCCGACGTGAGCCTTGACCCATGTGAAATAGATAATCCAGCTGTGTGCTTCTAGTTGCCTTATTTGTTTTCTTATTTGTTCAATAAGGTGAAGATGGTTGTTAGAGTTCCGTAATGAATCAAGAGTGATTCTGCTGTCAGTGTGTAAAGCAGCTGTTTTTTGAACATGCTGTAGTTGGAGATGTTCAAGGTGTTCAAGGGCTTTGAGAATTGCGAACTGCTCTGCTTGATTGTTAGAACATCTACTGTGTAATTTATATTGTAGTTGGTGGACTAGTACTTTGTCTATGAATATAGCAATTCCGGATCCAACTGCCGAATCTTCCTTACTTCCATCAGTGAAAATGTCTACTAAATGGGTTTGATCATTGGGTTTCTCTTTGATCTTGATTATTTCTGCTGGATGAGGCCACGTTGCGTAATGCTCTGGTGTATCAATCGTAATTCCTTCCTGGTTCCGTTTCTTGCTTTCATATAATCTCGCAATCTCCCGAATATGTATCCCTATGGGAGTGTTTTTTGACAGAATGCATAGTGCTTCAGATGACGTAGTGCGATATGCTTTAGTTATTTTTATGTTAATAAGTCTTTGGACTCTTTGTAGCTTGAGTTTATTATATCTTTTGTTGATTGCTTCTGCCCATACAGGTGCCCCGTACGTCAGAATGGGCAATAAAGCCCCTTTATATATAATTCTCATCACATCACTATTTAGTCCCCAGTTTATTTTTGCGGATTTGGCCAGTGCATGAATTAGTTTTATGCTTTTTTCGCTAACGTATTCTATATGCCGAGTAAAGTTGAGTCTATGGTCAATAATTATGCCCAAATATTTTAAGCTTTCTGTCTGTAGTAACTGCTTATTGTTTAAGTATATCTTGAGTACTCGCTCAGGCAATGGTCTTCTTCTCGAAATTACTAACACTGTAGACTTCTGCTCATTGAAGACGATTTTGTTGTCTCTGGCCCATCTCGATATTTTCTGCAATTCGATGTTAGCGTAATTTTCTATTTCAAGGCTGCTACTTCCTTTAATAACCAACATTACATCGTCTGCAAAGGCGATGACCTTTGTGTTTTTACTATATTCTAAATTCAGAAGTGAGTTATAGTGTATATTCCAGAAACCCGGACCGCTACAGGAACCTTGTGGACATCCTTTGGTGATTGTCCTCTTTATGGATATGCTGTTAGCTGAAAAAGTAGCACTCCTTCCATTAAAATAGCTTTTGGAGAGATCATAGAGGTTCTGTGGGCAACTGAACTCTCTCAATGAAGCCAGGATGCTAGGCCACCATGCAGCATCAAACGCACCTTTAACATCTAAGCTGATAAGGGCAGCTTGTTGACCTTTCTTTAGGATGTCTAGGATTATTTGTTTGAGGTACATCAGAGCGTCGACTGTACTGGTTTGTGGTGTGAAACCAAATTGGTTATTGTTCATAAGGTTTTTACTATGCATGTGGTGCATTATCCGTTGTATTAGTAGTTTCTCTAACACTTTGGCTGGAACATTTAATAAGCTTATTGGCCTATATTTGCTTACCTCATCGGAGTTCTCTTTGCCGGCTTTAATAATTGGTATAATTTTAGCGTGTTTCCATGCACTGGGGAAATAGGTTCTTCTTAGACAGCCGTTATATATAGCTGTGGTCAGTTTGGGAACTAGTCTGAACACTAATCGAAGTATCTCTGCAGTGATGCCGTTCTCTCCTGGAGCTTTTTTGGTGTTCATATTATCTATAATAGAGGCTACTTCTGCGGTTGCAAATGGAGTATCATCCCGGGTTTCTAATTGTTCCTTTATTTTGTGCCTGATTTGTCGGTGGTGATCATTGTCCTCTTTCACATCATCAATCGGCACAAATAAATCCATCATGACACTCATAGTCTCTTTCAAGTCACTGGTATATGTGCCATCGGGTTTCCTTAAGGTTGACAAGGTAATGTTTTGTTTCATCTTCCCAGATGACAATCTGTAAACTGCATTCCACGGGTTCGATGTCGTTGTAACATTACAATAGTTTTTCCACGACTCATATTTCGCCCTTTTAATTGACGACTCATATCTTCTTTTCTCTTGGGTGTATAGCTGCTTGCGTCGTTCTCTCTCATTTTCATTGTTTTTTACTTTTTGGTACCTTCTTCTGGTTGCAGTAGTCTTCTTCCTCATTATTGTCAACTCCTGTGACCACCATGGAACTGGTTTGTGTTCAGCAGCTTTCTTTCTTGGCTTACATGTTCTAAAGGATTTGTGACATGCTGCAGTTATGGCTCCTTCAAATTTATATATTATTTTCTCTATATCTGTTTCCATAGACACTATTCGCTGTAGAATATCATCCACTTGTTCCATGTCATTACTTGTTATTTGTACTCCAAATTTAAGCTTAAGTTCTTCTAGAAACTTATTGTTAAATTCGTTGTAATTTTCTTCCCGGACTATATATCTAGTCCCTATGAAATTGTTGTAGTTGATTTGATCATTTCTGTATTT
>CM060964.1:302877044-302899544 GCA_030765045.1 Tenodera sinensis
TACTTTGTCTATGAATATAGCAATTCCGGATCCAACTGCCGAATCTTCCTTACTTCCATCAGTGAAAATGTCTACTAAATGGGTTTGATCATTGGGTTTCTCTTTGATCTTGATTATTTCTGCTGGATGAGGCCACGTTGCGTAATGCTCTGGTGTATCAATCGTAATTCCTTCCTGGTTCCGTTTCTTGCTTTCATATAATCTCGCAATCTCCCGAATATGTATCCCTATGGGAGTGTTTTTTGACAGAATGCATAGTGCTTCAGATGACGTAGTGCGATATGCTTTAGTTATTTTTATGTTAATAAGTCTTTGGACTCTTTGTAGCTTGAGTTTATTATATCTTTTGTTGATTGCTTCTGCCCATACAGGTGCCCCGTACGTCAGAATGGGCAATAAAGCCCCTTTATATATAATTCTCATCACATCACTATTTAGTCCCCAGTTTATTTTTGCGGATTTGGCCAGTGCATGAATTAGTTTTATGCTTTTTTCGCTAACGTATTCTATATGCCGAGTAAAGTTGAGTCTATGGTCAATAATTATGCCCAAATATTTTAAGCTTTCTGTCTGTAGTAACTGCTTATTGTTTAAGTATATCTTGAGTACTCGCTCAGGCAATGGTCTTCTTCTCGAAATTACTAACACTGTAGACTTCTGCTCATTGAAGACGATTTTGTTGTCTCTGGCCCATCTCGATATTTTCTGCAATTCGATGTTAGCGTAATTTTCTATTTCAAGGCTGCTACTTCCTTTAATAACCAACATTACATCGTCTGCAAAGGCGATGACCTTTGTGTTTTTACTATATTCTAAATTCAGAAGTGAGTTATAGTGTATATTCCAGAAACCCGGACCGCTACAGGAACCTTGTGGACATCCTTTGGTGATTGTCCTCTTTATGGATATGCTGTTAGCTGAAAAAGTAGCACTCCTTCCATTAAAATAGCTTTTGGAGAGATCATAGAGGTTCTGTGGGCAACTGAACTCTCTCAATGAAGCCAGGATGCTAGGCCACCATGCAGCATCAAACGCACCTTTAACATCTAAGCTGATAAGGGCAGCTTGTTGACCTTTCTTTAGGATGTCTAGGATTATTTGTTTGAGGTACATCAGAGCGTCGACTGTACTGGTTTGTGGTGTGAAACCAAATTGGTTATTGTTCATAAGGTTTTTACTATGCATGTGGTGCATTATCCGTTGTATTAGTAGTTTCTCTAACACTTTGGCTGGAACATTTAATAAGCTTATTGGCCTATATTTGCTTACCTCATCGGAGTTCTCTTTGCCGGCTTTAATAATTGGTATAATTTTAGCGTGTTTCCATGCACTGGGGAAATAGGTTCTTCTTAGACAGCCGTTATATATAGCTGTGGTCAGTTTGGGAACTAGTCTGAACACTAATCGAAGTATCTCTGCAGTGATGCCGTTCTCTCCTGGAGCTTTTTTGGTGTTCATATTATCTATAATAGAGGCTACTTCTGCGGTTGCAAATGGAGTATCATCCCGGGTTTCTAATTGTTCCTTTATTTTGTGCCTGATTTGTCGGTGGTGATCATTGTCCTCTTTCACATCATCAATCGGCACAAATAAATCCATCATGACACTCATAGTCTCTTTCAAGTCACTGGTATATGTGCCATCGGGTTTCCTTAAGGTTGACAAGGTAATGTTTTGTTTCATCTTCCCAGATGACAATCTGTAAACTGCATTCCACGGGTTCGATGTCGTTGTAACATTACAATAGTTTTTCCACGACTCATATTTCGCCCTTTTAATTGACGACTCATATCTTCTTTTCTCTTGGGTGTATAGCTGCTTGCGTCGTTCTCTCTCATTTTCATTGTTTTTTACTTTTTGGTACCTTCTTCTGGTTGCAGTAGTCTTCTTCCTCATTATTGTCAACTCCTGTGACCACCATGGAACTGGTTTGTGTTCAGCAGCTTTCTTTCTTGGCTTACATGTTCTAAAGGATTTGTGACATGCTGCAGTTATGGCTCCTTCAAATTTATATATTATTTTCTCTATATCTGTTTCCATAGACACTATTCGCTGTAGAATATCATCCACTTGTTCCATGTCATTACTTGTTATTTGTACTCCAAATTTAAGCTTAAGTTCTTCTAGAAACTTATTGTTAAATTCGTTGTAATTTTCTTCCCGGACTATATATCTAGTCCCTATGAAATTGTTGTAGTTGATTTGATCATTTCTGTATTTTATCTGGAATGTAATCATCCTATGGTCGGAGCAGTTTTCATCGTCTAGGCACATCCAGTTATGTATAAGTTTCAACATATTGTTGTTAGTGACTGTTAAATCTATGTTACTGGATCCTAAGGATGACTCAAACGTTGTTATCTCTATATTGTCATTGATAATATGTAGGTTGTTGCTTATTACAAATTCTTCGAGCCTTTCCCCTCTCTTATTTGTTATTGTGTCGTGCCAAGTCTTGGATCTTGCATTACTATCCATGGCCATTAATAAAAACTTTCCTTTAGCGAATTCTGTGATTGCTTCTAATTGTAATATATTTTGATTAATGTCATCATTGATATCTAGATAGCTGCTAGCGGCTGTTAAGGTTAGATTGCCTCGGGTGATTTCTAGTACTACGTTATCTGCGTCTGAGTGCTGCTTTATTAAAATAGCGTCAATCTCTTTATTGGTGACCACAATGACAGCTCTCTTTGTACCGTTTCCACAGCTGAAAATTTTATATTTATGAGGAATCCCTTTAACTTGATTGTTTATTGTGTAGGGTTCTTGTACAAAGGCTATGTCTATTTTATTCTTTTCAATGAAATCTTCCAGGTTGTAAGTCGCTGCTTTACTGTGTTTTAGGTTAATCTGCACGCAGTTCAGTGAGACGGTGTTATTGTACGCTTTCTTGTTATATGTATTTTTCCTTGTGTTAGCCATTTTAGTAATTGATATTTTCTTTATATCTCTCGGTGGCAACCTGTAGGCATGGACAGTTCCTATCTAACGCTGAGTGATTCTCATTATTTTTTGCATATTTATTATATTTATTATGATTAATGCAGTTCACACATCTCAGTTCATTATCTGCTGCCTTGCAGTCCCTTGTGTTATGCTTCCCTGCACAACGGGCACAGGTCTCCTCTCCTTTACAATTGCCTGCTTTATGGAAATAACGGCAACATTTGTAGCAGCGATTAACTTTGATATAATCCTCTGTGTTGCAAATGAGCCATCCTATCTTCAGCTTGTTGTGCACCAGTTGCTTTCTTATTTGAGCGCTCACCGATACAACCAAGTGACGTGAGTTTTTCCTATTTGTTATTATAAACTTTGGTTTTAGATCTCCTGTGTTGAGGTTAAAACCGGGGTTCTGTGCAATAATAATTTCTTCCGCATTGTCTATAGTAATCTCTTCTGGGATGTTATAAATTACTAGGCTAGGATCCCATAATTTGGGGATTTTTGCCTCCAACAGTTCGCTACATTTTTCATTAATGGCTGTTGTTAATCTTTGTACTTCCTCTTCACTATTGGTTTGTATCATTACTCTTCCATCATTTAAAGATTTTAAAGCGCAGACCCCAACCTTAACATTTCTTGGATCAATATTTGTCTTTATTATTTTCTTAACATCCTCACTAGATTGGTCACTTTTTGATTTAATGAACATTTTATATCGTTTTTCTCTTTTCCCTGCATTTGTAACTATTTCGGAATAGAGATTCCGTGTTTGATTAGAAGATTTCATATGGCGTTGGATCCCACCGCCCACCGAACTTGGCAACAACTGTCTGCCTGACGATTTTGCCCCAACCATAGCATCGCGTTGTAATTCAGCGTTCTGTTTCGCTATTTTACTTTCTAATTCAAAGTATGTATGTATGTATGTATGTATGTATGTATGTATGTATGTATGTATGTATGTATGTATGTATGTATGTATGTATGTATGTATGTATGTATGTATGTATGTATGTATGTATGTATGTATGTATGTATGTATGTATGTATGTATGTATGTATGTATGTATGTATGTATGTATGTATGTATGTATGTATGTATGTATGTATGTATGTATGTATGTATGTATGTATGTATGTATGTATGTATGTATGTATGTATGTATGTATGTATGTATGTATGTATGTATGTATGTATGTATGTATGTATGTATGTATGTATGTATGTATGTATGTATGTATGTATGTATGTATGTATGTATGTATGTATGTATGTATGTATGTATGTATGTATGTATGTATGTATGTATGTATGTATGTATGTATGTATGTATGTATGTATGTATGTATGTATGTATGTATGTATGTATGTATGTATGTATGTATGTATGTATGTATGTATGTATGTATGTATGTATGTATGTATGTATGTATGTATGTATGTATGTATGTATGTATGTATGTATGTATGTATGTATGTATGTATGTATGTATGTATGTATGTATGTATGTATGTATGTATGTATGTATGTATGTATGTATGTATGTATGTATGTATGTATGTATGTATGTATGTATGTATGTATGTATGTATGTATGTATGTATGTATGTATGTATGTATGTATGTATGTATGTATGTATGTATGTATGTATGTATGTATGTATGTATGTATGTATGTATGTATGTATGTATGTATGTATGTATGTATGTATGTATGTATGTATGTATGTATGTATGTATGTATGTATGTATGTATGTATGTATGTATGTATGTATGTATGTATGTATGTATGTATGTATGTATGTATGTATGTATGTATGTATGTATGTATGTATGTATGTATGTATGTATGTATGTATGTATGTATGTATGTATGTATGTATGTATGTATGTATGTATGTATGTATGTATGTATGTATGTATGTATGTATGTATGTATGTATGTATGTATGTATGTATGTATGTATGTATGTATGTATGTATGTATGTATGTATGTATGTATGTATGTATGTATGTATGTATGTATGTATGTATGTATGTATGTATGTATGTATGTATGTATGTATGTATGTATGTATGTATGTATGTATGTATGTATGTATGTATGTATGTATGTATGTATGTATGTATGTATGTATGTATGTATGTATGTATGTATGTATGTATGTATGTATGTATGTATGTATGTATGTATGTATGTATGTATGTATGTATGTATGTATGTATGTATGTATGTATGTATGTATGTATGTATGTATGTATGTATGTATGTATGTATGTATGTATGTATGTATGTATGTATGTATGTATGTATGTATGTATGTATGTATGTATGTATGTATGTATGTATGTATGTATGTATGTATGTATGTATGTATGTATGTATGTATGTATGTATGTATTTTTTTTATATAAACATTCTTTATTTTCGGCATGTTCCATTACAAAAAACGTAATACTACATGCCATTATAGTACATGCTTAATAAATATACTAATACATAGTTTTACTTATGGGATATCGTTAGTTGCACTCTAGAGTTTATCCAGTTCTATTGTGTTTAGGTATTCAATAAATTCGGTTGTGTATTCCGTTACTAATTTATGTTGTTGGAATGTCCATTTTCCATATTTGTTTAACATAGCTTTCTTGAATTTGATTCTTTCTCTGTCAAGCTTTGGACATTCAAATAAAACGTGTACTACGGTCTGTTCTGCTGTTCCACAGGAGCACATTGGAGAGTCCATGTATGTATGTATGTATGTATGTATGTATGTATGTATGTATGTATGTATGTATGTATGTATGTATGTATGTATGTATGTATGTATGTATGTATGTATGTATGTATGTATGTATGTATGTATGTATGTATGTATGTATGTATGTATGTATGTATGTATGTATGTATGTATGTATGTATGTATGTATGTATGTATGTATGTATGTATGTATGTATGTATGTATGTATGTATGTATGTATGTATGTATGTATGTATGTATGTATGTATGTATGTATGTATGTATGTATGTATGTATGTATGTATGTATGTATGTATGTATGTATGTATGTATGTATGTATGTATGTATGTATGTATGTATGTATGTATGTATGTATGTATGTATGTATGTATGTATGTATGTATGTATGTATGTATGTATGTATGTATGTATGTATGTATGTATGTATGTATGTATGTATGTATGTATGTATGTATGTATGTATGTATGTATGTATGTATGTATGTATGTATGTATGTATGTATGTATGTATGTATGTATGTATGTATGTATGTATGTATGTATGTATGTATGTATGTATGTATGTATGTATGTATGTATGTATGTATGTATGTATGTATGTATGTATGTATGTATGTATGTATGTATGTATGTATGTATGTATGTATGTATGTATGTATGTATGTATGTATGTATTTTTTTTTTTTTTTTTTTTTTTTTAAATCGGCATGTTCCATTACAAAAAACGTAATACTACATGCCATTATAGTACATGCTTAATAAATATACTAATACATAGTTTTACTTATGGGATATCGTTAGTTGCACTCTAGAGTTTATCCAGTTCTATTGTGTTTAGGTATTCAATAAATTCGGTTGTGTATTCCGTTACTAATTTATGTTGTTGGAATGTCCATTTTCCATATTTGTTTAACATAGCTTTCTTGAATTTGATTCTTTCTCTGTCAAGTTTTGGACATTCAAATAAAACGTGTACTACGGTCTGTTCTGCTGTTCCACAGGAGCACATTGGAGAGTCCTTTATCTTAAATCTGTAAAAGTAAGAATTAAGTCTGCCATGTCCGGTTAGGAAGGTTGTGACTTTACCAGTAAGTGGAAATTTAAGGCGTAATCTATCTGCCACTGTGGGGAAATAAGATTTAGTCACTGCTCCATTTTTGGTGTTTCGCCACTCACTTTCCCACTGATTCACACTTTCTTCATGTAGCTTTCGCATGATGTCACTCACGGGTATCCTGTCGAAACTAACTGGTAGGTCCTTGTTGTTCGCTGCCTGTTTCGCCAGTTGGTCAGCCAGCTCGTTCCCTTCAATTCCGACGTGAGCCTTGACCCATGTGAAGTAGATAATCCAGCTGTGTGCTTCTAGTTGCCTTATTTGTTTTCTTATTTGTTCAATAAGGTGAAGATGGTTGTTAGAGTTCCGTAATGAATCAAGAGTGATTCTGCTGTCAGTGTGTAAAGCAGCTGTTTTTTGAACATGCTGTAGTTGGAGATGTTCAAGGTGTTCAAGGGCTTTGAGAATTGCGAACTGCTCTGCTTGATTGTTAGAACATCTACTGTGTAATTTATATTGTAGTTGGTGGACTAGTACTTTGTCTATGAATATAGCAATTCCGGATCCAACTGCCGAATCTTCCTTACTTCCATCAGTGAAAATGTCTACTAAATGGGTTTGATCATTGGGTTTCTCTTTGATCTTGATTATTGCTGCTGGATGAGGCCACGTTGCGTAATGCTCTGCTGTATCAATCGTAATTCCTTCCTGGTTCCGTTTCTTGCTTTTATATAATCTCGCAATCTCCCGAATATGTATCCCTATGGGAGTGCTTTTTGACAGAATGCATAGTGCTTCAGATGACGTAGTGCGATATGCTTTAGTTATTTTTATGTTAATAAGTCTTTGGACTCTTTGTAGCTTGAGTTTATTATATCTTTTGTTGATTGCTTCTGCCCATACAGGTGCCCCGTACGTCAGAATGGGCAATAAAGCCCCTTTATATATAATTCTCATCACATCACTATTTAGTCCCCAGTTTATTTTTGCGGATTTGGCCAGTGCATGAATTAGTTTTATGCTTCTTTCGCTAACGTATTCTATATGCCGAGTAAAGTTGAGTCTATGGTCAATAATTATGCCCAAATATTTTAAGCTTTCTGTCTGTAGTAACTGCTTATTGTTTAAGTATATCTTGAGTACTCGCTCAGGCAATGGTCTTCTTCTCGAAATTACTAACACTGTAGACTTCTGCTCATTGAAGACGATTTTGTTGTCTCTGGCCCATCTCGATATTTTCTGCAATTCGATGTTAGCGTAATTTTCTATTTCAAGGCTGCTACTTCCTTTAATAACCAACATTACATCGTCTGCAAAGGCGATGACCTTTGTGTTTTTACTATATTCTAAATTCAGAAGTGAGTTATAATGTATATTCCAGAAACCCGGACCGCTACAGGAACCTTGTGGACATCCTTTGGTGATTGTCCTCTTTATGGATATGCTGTTAGCTGAAAAAGTAGCACTCCTTCCATTAAAATAGCTTTTGGAGAGATCATAGAGGTTCTGTGGGCAACTGAACTCTCTCAATGAAGCCAGGATGCTAGGCCACCATGCAGCATCAAACGCACCTTTAACATCTAAGCTGATAAGGGCAGCTTGTTGACCTTTCTTTAGGATGTCTAGGATTATTTGTTTGAGGTACATCAGAGCGTCAACTGTACTGGTTTGTGGTGTGAAACCAAATTGGTTTTTGTTCATAAGGTTGTTACTATGTATGTGGTGCATTATCCGTTGTATTAGTAGTTTCTCTAACACTTTGGCTGGAACATTTAATAAGCTTATTGGCCTATATTTGCTTACCTCATCGGAGTTCTCTTTGCCGGCTTTAATAATTGGTATAATTTTAGCGTGTTTCCATGCACTGGGGAAATAGGTTCTTCTTAGACAGCCGTTATATATAGCTGTGGTCAGTTTGGGAACTAGTCTGAACACTAATCGAAGTATCTCTGCAGTGATGCCGTTCTCTCCTGGAGCTTTCTTGGTGTTCATATTATCTATAATAGAGGCTACTTCTGCTGTTGCAAATGGAGTATCATCCCGGGTTTCTAATTGTTCCTTTATTTTGTGCCTGATTTGTCGGTGGTGATCATTGTCCTCTTTCACATCATCAATCGGCACAAATAAATCCATCATGACACTCATAGTCTCTTTCAAGTCACTGGTATATGTGCCATCGGGTTTCCTTAAGGTTGACAAGGTAATGTTTTGTTTCATCTTCCCAGATGACAATCTGTAAACTGCATTCCACGGGTTCGATGTCGTTGTAACATTACAATAGTTTTTCCACGACTCATATTTCGCCCTTTTAATTGACGACTCATATCTTCTTTTCTCTTGGGTGTATAGCTGCTTGCGTCGTTCTCTCTCATTTTCATTGTTTTTTATTTTTTGGTACCTTCTTCTGGTTGCAGTAGTCTTCTTCCTCATTATTGTCAACTCCTGTGACCACCATGGAACTGGTTTGTGTTCAGCAGCTTTCTTTCTTGGCTTACATGTTCTAAAGGATTTGTGACATGCTGCAGTTATGGCTCCTTCAAATTTATATATTATTTTCTCTATATCTGTTTCCATAGACACAATTCCCTGTAGAATATCATCCACTTGTTCCATGTCATTACTTGTTATTTGTACTCCAAATTTAAGCTTAAGTTCTTCTAGAAACTTATTGTTAAATTCGTTGTAATTTTCTTCCCGGACTATATATCTAGTCCCTATGAAATTGTTGTAGTTGATTTGATCATTTCTGTATTTTATCTGGAATGTAATCATCCTATGGTCGGAGCAGTTTTCATCGTCTAGGCACATCCAGTTATGTATAAGTTTCAACATATTGTTGTTAGTGACTGTTAAATCTATGTTACTGGATCCTAAGGATGACTCAAACGTCGTTATCTCTATATTGTCATTGATGATATGTAGGTTGTTGCTTATTACAAATTCTTCGAGCCTTTCCCCTCTCTTATTTGTTATTGTGTCGTGCCAAGTCTTGGACCTTGCATTACTATCCATGGCCATTAATAAAAACTTTCCTTTAGCGAATTCTGTGATTGCTTCTAATTGTAATATATTTTGATTAATGTCATCATTGATATCTAGATAGCTGCTAGCGGCTGTTAAGGTTAGATTGCCTCGGGTGATTTCTAGTACTACGTTATCTCCGTCTGAGTGCTGCTTTATTAAAATAGCGTCAATCTCTTTATTGGTGACCACAATGACAGCTCTCTTTGTGCCGTTTCCACAGCTGAAAATTTTATATTTATGAGGAATCCCTTTAACTTGATTGTTTATTGTGTAGGGTTCTTGTACAAAGGCTATGTCTATTTTATTCTTTTCAATGAAATCTTCCAGGTTGTAAGTCGCTGCTTTACTGTGTTTTAGGTTAATCTGCACGCAGTTCAGTGAGACGGTGTTATTGTACGCTTTCTTGTTATATGTATTTTTCCTTGTGTTAGCCATTTTAGTAATTGATATTTTCTTTATATCTCTCCGTGGCAACCTGTAGGCATGGACAGTTCCTATCTAACGCTGAGTGATTCTCATTATGTTTTGCATATTTATTAAATTTATTATGATTAATGCAGTTCACACATCTCAGTTCATTATCTGCTGCCTTGCAGTCCCTTGTGTTATGCTTCCCTGCACAACGGGCACAGGTCTCCTCTCCTTTACAATTGCCTGCTTTATGGAAATAACGGCAACATTTGTAGCAGCGATTAACTTTGATATAATCCTCTGTGTTGCAAATGAGCCATCCTATCTTCAGCTTGTTGTGCACCAGTTGCTTTCTTATTTGAGCGCTCACCGATACAACCAAGTGACGTGAGTTTTTCCTATTTGTTATTATAAACTTTGGTTTTAGATCTCCTGTATTGAGGTTAAAACAGGGGTTCTGTGCAATAATAATTTCTTCCGCATTATCTATAGTAATCTCTTCTGGGATGTTATAAATTACTAGGCTAGGATCCCATAATTTGGGGATTTTTGCCTCCAACAGTTCGCTACATTTTTCATTAATGGCTGTTGTTAATCTTTGTACTTCCTCTTCACTATTGGTTTGTATCATTACTCTTCCATCATTTAAAGATTTTAAAGCGCAGACCCCAACCTTTACATTTCTTGGATCAATATTTGTCTTTATTATTTTCTTAACATCCTCACTAGATTGGTCACTTTTTGATTTAATGAACATTTTATATCGCTTTTCTCTTTTCCCTGCATTTGTAACTATTTCGGAATAGAGATTCCGTGTTTGATTAGAAGATTTCATATGGCGTTGGATCCCACCGCCCTCCGAACATGGCAATAACTGTCTGCCTGACGATTTTGCCCTAACCATAGCATCGCGTTGTAATTCAGCGTTCTGTTTCGCTATTTTACTTTCTAATTCACTAATTTTTGAATTCTTCAATGCTATATCGCTTTCAAATTTTATGCAAACATTTCTTATTGTACTTACAGATTCAAGGATACGGCTCTTGAGTTCTTTCTTTAGATTTTTGCTTATCTCAGTTATGCTCACTAATGTTTGGAGAGCAATATCCAAATCATCTTTTATTTCATTGGTCATCTTGAGAACAATTCAGGCACAAAAGATGTATTTCTCTTCCGAGCTTTCACTTAAAATGATCCTTTCCTTAGAGTACAAATGAATTAAATTAAAATGTTGATGTTTCTTTAAATTCACACCAAGGCCTCCTAGAACATTTAGGAATCAAGTCCTTGACCATGCGAAAGTCCTTATTAAAATTGCTTATATTTATTCACAGAAATAATCCCCGTATTCACGAACAATAACACAACACTCCAACACAATAACTAATCAAATGAGACAACAACTTTTACGAAACTAACGGTGAATACACTTAAATATAAGACAAGTTGATGAGCACAAAATTCTAGTAATCAATATTTGCGTCGTCGCCAACTAATGTATGTATGTATGTATGTATGTATGTATGTATGTATGTATGTATGTATGTATGTATGTATGTATGTATGTATGTATGTATGTATGTATGTATGTATGTATGTATGTATGTATGTATGTATGTATGTATGTATGTATGTATGTATGTATGTATGTATGTATGTATGTATGTATGTATGTATGTATGTATGTATGTATGTATGTATGTATGTATGTATGTATGTATGTATGTATGTATGTATGTATGTATGTATGTATGTATGTATGTATGTATGTATGTATGTATGTATGTATGTATGTATGTATGTATGTATGTATGTATGTATGTATGTATGTATGTATGTATGTATGTATGTATGTATGTATGTATGTATGTATGTATGTATGTATGTATGTATGTATGTATGTATGTATGTATGTATGTATGTATGTATGTATGTATGTATGTATGTATGTATGTATGTATGTATGTATGTATGTATGTATGTATGTATGTATGTATGTATGTATGTATGTATGTATGTATGTATGTATGTATGTATGTATGTATGTATGTATGTATGTATGTATGTATGTATGTATGTATGTATGTATGTATGTATGTATGTATGTATGTATGTATGTATGTATGTATGTATGTATGTATGTATGTATGTATGTATGTATGTATGTATGTATGTATGTATGTATGTATGTATGTATGTATGTATGTATGTATGTATGTATGTATGTATGTATGTATGTATGTATGTATGTATGTATGTATGTATGTATGTATGTATGTATGTATGTATGTATGTATGTATGTATGTATGTATGTATGTATGTATGTATGTATGTATGTATGTATGTATGTATGTATGTATGTATGTATGTATGTATGTATGTATGTATGTATGTATGTATGTATGTATGTATGTATGTATGTATGTATGTATGTATGTATGTATGTATGTATGTATGTATGTATGTATGTATGTATGTATGTATGTATGTATGTATGTATGTATGTATGTATGTATGTATGTATGTATGTATGTATGTATGTATGTATGTATGTATGTATGTATGTATGTATGTATGTATGTATGTATGTATGTATGTATGTATGTATGTATGTATGTATGTATGTATGTATGTATGTATGTATGTATGTATGTATGTATGTATGTATGTATGTATGTATGTATGTATGTATGTATGTATGTATGTATGTATGTATGTATGTATGTATGTATGTATGTATGTATGTATGTATGTATGTATGTATGTATGTATGTATGTATGTATGTATGTATGTATGTATGTATGTATGTATGTATGTATGTATGTATGTATGTATGTATGTATGTATGTATGTATGTATGTATGTATGTATGTATGTATGTATGTATGTATGTATGTATGTATGTATGTATGTATGTATGTATGTATGTATGTATGTATGTATGTATGTATGTATGTATGTATGTATGTATGTATGTATGTATGTATGTATGTATGTATGTATGTATGTATGTATGTATGTATGTATGTATGTATGTATGTATGTATGTATGTATGTATGTATGTATGTATGTATGTATGTATGTATGTATGTATGTATGTATGTATGTATGTATGTATGTATGTATGTATGTATGTATGTATGTATGTATGTATGTATGTATGTATGTATGTATGTATGTATGTATGTATGTATGTATGTATGTATGTATGTATGTATGTATGTATGTATGTATGTATGTATGTATGTATGTATGTATGTATGTATGTATGTATGTATGTATGTATGTATGTATGTATGTATGTATGTATGTATGTATGTATGTATGTATGTATGTATGTATGTATGTATGTATGTATGTATGTATGTATGTATGTATGTATGTATGTATGTATGTATGTATGTATGTATGTATGTATGTATGTATGTATGTATGTATGTATGTATGTATGTATGTATGTATGTATGTATGTATGTATGTATGTATGTATGTATGTATGTATGTATGTATGTATGTATGTATGTATGTATGTATGTATGTATGTATGTATGTATGTATGTATGTATGTATGTATGTATGTATGTATGTATGTATGTATGTATGTATGTATGTATGTATGTATGTATGTATGTATGTATGTATGTATGTATGTATGTATGTATGTATGTATGTATGTATGTATGTATGTATGTATGTATGTATGTATGTATGTATGTATGTATGTATGTATGTATGTATGTATGTATGTATGTATGTATGTATGTATGTATGTATGTATGTATGTATGTATGTATGTATGTATGTATGTATGTATGTATGTATGTATTTTTATTTTTTATTTTTATTTATTAATTATTATCTGCATGCCCCGTTACCTTGGTAGCATTACATGCATTCTTTACATTATGCTAATACAGTTTTGCACAATTTTACATTGATATTTACAAGTTGTTTTACACTATATAGATACTTAACGTTAACAATTGTTACAAAATATATACCATAAACTCCTAATACAAGGTTATAACAATAGATTGCGTTATTTGCCATATTTAAATCATTCTATAATTTCAAGTTTTTGATGAATTTGCTGAAACTTCGGAAATATACTGATATTAATTCTTGATTGTTGACAGGCCATTTACCTCCTTCCATTATTATCTCTCGAATTAGAATAGACCTTTGGTATTCTGTATTTTCACACTGATAAATCAGATGATTGACTGTCTGTTCTCCTTTGTTACACGTGCAGGACGGATCATTTATGATGTTAAATCGATATAGGTAAGAATTTGTTTTTCCATGTCCTGTTAATATTGCTGTTAATTCTGGGTTTGCTGGAAGTTTCAATTTTAGTCTGTCTAGAACTGTGGGAAAAAATGATTTAGTAACTGCTGCGTTATTTGTGCTATTCCATCTGCTCTGCCATTGTTCTAGTGATAAATTATTTATTTGTGATATGATGGTGGATTTCGGAATTTTGTAGTATATTATTTCACCTTCTGCAGAAGCTTCTTTGGCTAATCTATCAGCTAGTTCATTACCAGCAGTACCATTATGGGCCTTCAACCAGCTGAAGTGAATTGTCCACTGACGTTGTTGAAGGGCATTAAGGGTATTGTGTATGTTATCTATTATAGAATTATGGTTACTATTATTCTTCAATAAGGATATTGTAACATTGCTGTCTGTGTATACCGCTGCAACTCTTTCTTCATTCGCAATAGCCTCAAGTTCTTGAAGTTTCTGTAGTGCTTTCCATATGGCCAACTGCTCTGCTTGGTTATTCGTGCATTTTGAATGTAGTCTGTGCTTTAATTGATGGATAAGAACTTGGTGTTTGTATATTACAGCAGCTGCTCCCACTTTTCCTCCAGATTTGCTTCCATCTGTATAAATTTCTATGTCATATATCTTGTTTTCCAGAGTTTCTTGAATAGTTCTCTTATCTGCAGGGTGATTCCAGTTCTTTAGATCTGTGGGCGAATCATAGTCTGTCTCTCCATGAGTTGCTTTATACTGTTTGACTTTGCCACTTATCGTGATGTCTATTGGTTGAATGCCGGCCATGATGCAGGAAGCATCAAAAGATATTGTCCTATAGGCTTTAATAATTTTAATGTTTAGAAGCCTTTGGATGCGTTGTAGTTTTTTGATGTTAGTAGAGTATTGCAGAGCTTCATACCACACAGGTGCTCCATAGGTGAGGATAGGTTCAAGTGCTCCTTTGTATATTGTAGTCAATGCTTTATGTCCAAGTCCCCAGTTTAGTTTCGCAAATTTAGATAGAGTATGTATCAAGGCTATTGCTTTGTCGTGAACATAATCGATATGCTTGTTGAATCTAAATCTTCTGTCTAAATAAATTCCAAGGTATTTCAATGCTTCAACTTGCTCTATGGGCTTATTGTTGATGTAGATATTAATGCTCAAGTTTTGTCTTTTCTTTTTCCGAGTAACAACTAGTACTTTTGATTTGGTTTCATTGAATTTGATTTTATTATCTCTAGCCCAATGCTCAATCCTTGTAACATCTACATTGGCATTGTTTTCGGTCTCTATTATTGTTCTACCTCTTGTCATTACAAGCAAATCATCTGCAAATGCAATTATCTCAGTATATTTTGTATAGTCTAGCTGTAGAAGGGGATTGTACAAGACGTTCCATAATCCAGGACCACAGCTCGAGCCCTGTGGACACCCTTTTTCAACATCTTTTTCAGCCCTGTACTCATTGGTACATAAACTTGCTTTTCGATCTCTGAAGTAGTCCAGGGTCAATGCATATAAATTTTGGGGACATTTCACTTGTCTTAAGTTGTTAAGAATACTCGGCCACCATGCCGCATCAAACGCTCCCTGGACGTCTAAACTAATCAGAGCTATGTAGTTGTTATTCTTTAGGTTTTCCATAACATAGTGTTTTACTGCCATCACTGCGTCTATTGTACTTCTCTGTGGAGTGAATCCGTATTGCCGGGCACTAAATAGTCCGTTTGAGTGCATATAATGGAGTATCCTGTCTATCATTAATTTCTCGAGTACTTTTCCACCTATGTTGATTAAGCTGATGGGTCTGTATTTTGAGACATCTTCACTCCTTTCTTTGCCTGGTTTAATTATTGGAATTATTAGAGATTTTTTCCATAATTTTGGAAAGTATCCATTTTTAAGGCAACTGTTGTACATTTCAGTGAAGAAGAGTGGAAACCGTTGAAAAAATCTCAAAATAATATCACTGGTTAAGCCATCCTCTCCCGGGGATGTATGTATGTATGTATGTATGTATGTATGTATGTATGTATGTATGTATGTATGTATGTATGTATGTATGTATGTATGTATGTATGTATGTATGTATGTATGTATGTATGTATGTATGTATGTATGTATGTATGTATGTATGTATGTATGTATGTATGTATGTATGTATGTATGTATGTATGTATGTATGTATGTATGTATGTATGTATGTATGTATGTATGTATGTATGTATGTATGTATGTATGTATGTATGTATGTATGTATGTATGTATGTATGTATGTATGTATGTATGTATGTATGTATGTATGTATGTATGTATGTATGTATGTATGTATGTATGTATGTATGTATGTATGTATGTATGTATGTATGTATGTATGTATGTATGTATGTATGTATGTATGTATGTATGTATGTATGTATGTATGTATGTATGTATGTATGTATGTATGTATGTATGTATGTATGTATGTATGTATGTATGTATGTATGTATGTATGTATGTATGTATGTATGTATGTATGTATGTATGTATGTATGTATGTATGTATGTATGTATGTATGTATGTATGTATGTATGTATGTATGTATGTATGTATGTATGTATGTATGTATGTATGTATGTATGTATGTATGTATGTATGTATTTTTTTTTTTTTTTTTTAATATAAACATTCTTTATTTTCGGCATGTTCCATTACAAAAAACGTAATACTACATGCCATTATAGTACATGCTTAATAAATATACTAATACATAGTTTAACTTATGGGATATCGTTAGTTGCACTCTAGAGTTTATCCAGTTCTATTGTGTTTAGGTATTCAATAAATTCAGTTGTGTATTCCGTTACTAATTTATGTTGTTGGAATGTCCATTTTCCATATTTGTTTAACATAGCTTTCTTGAATTTGATTCTTTCACTGTCAAGTTTTGGACATTCAAATAAAACGTGTACTACGGTCTGTTCTGCTGTTCCACAGGAGCACATTGGAGAGTCCTTTATCTTAAATCTGTAAAAGTAAGAATTAAGTCTGCCATGTCCGGTTAGGAAAGTTGTGACTTTACCAGTAAGTGGAAATTTAAGTCGTAATCTATCTGCCACTGTGGGGAAATAAGATTTAGTCACTGCTCCATTTTTGGTGTTTCGCCACTCACTTTCCCACTGATTCACACTTTCTTCATGTAGCTTTCGCATGATGTCACTCACGGGTATCCTGTCGAAACTAACTGGTAGGTCCTTGTTGTTCGCTGCCTGTTTCGCCAGTTGGTCAGCCAGCTCGTTCCCTTCAATTCCGACGTGAGCCTTGACCCATGTGAAGTAGATAATCCAGCTGTGTGCTTCTAGTTGCCTTATTTGTTTTCTTATTTGTTCAATAAGGTGAAGATGGTTGTTAGAGTTCCGTAATGAATCAAGAGTGATTCTGCTGTCAGTGTGTACGGCAGCTGATGTATGTATGTATGTATGTATGTATGTATGTATGTATGTATGTATGTATGTATGTATGTATGTATGTATGTATGTATGTATGTATGTATGTATGTATGTATGTATGTATGTATGTATGTATGTATGTATGTATGTATGTATGTATGTATGTATGTATGTATGTATGTATGTATGTATGTATGTATGTATGTATGTATGTATGTATGTATGTATGTATGTATGTATGTATGTATGTATGTATGTATGTATGTATGTATGTATGTATGTATGTATGTATGTATGTATGTATGTATGTATGTATGTATGTATGTATGTATGTATGTATGTATGTATGTATGTATGTATGTATGTATGTATGTATGTATGTATGTATGTATGTATGTATGTATGTATGTATGTATGTATGTATGTATGTATGTATGTATGTATGTATGTATGTATGTATGTATGTATGTATGTATGTATGTATGTATGTATGTATGTATGTATGTATGTATGTATGTATGTATGTATGTATGTATGTATGTATGTATGTATGTATGTATGTATGTATGTATGTATGTATGTATGTATGTATGTATGTATGTATGTATGTATGTATGTATGTATGTATGTATGTATGTATGTATGTATGTATGTATGTATGTATGTATGTATGTATGTATGTATGTATGTATGTATGTATGTATGTATGTATGTATGTATGTATGTATGTATGTATGTATGTATGTATGTATGTATGTATGTATGTATGTATGTATGTATGTATGTATGTATGTATGTATGTATGTATGTATGTATGTATTTTTTTTTTTAATATAAACATTCTTTATTTTCGGCATGTTCCATTACAAAAAACGTAATACTACATGCCATTATAGTACATGCTTAATAAATATACTAATACATAGTTTTACATATGGGATATCATTAGTTGCACTCTAGAGTTTATCCAGTTCTATTGTGTTTAGGTATTCAATAAATTCAGTTGTCTATTCCGTTACTAATTTATGCTGTTGGAATGTCCATTTTCCATATTTGTTTAACATAGCTTTCTTGAATTTGATTCTTTCTCTGTCAAGTTTTGGACATTCAAATAAAACGTGTACTACGGTCTGTTCTGCTGTTCCACAGGAGCACATTGGAGAGTCCTTTATCTTAAATCTGTAAAAGTAAGAATTAAGTCTGCCATGTCCGGTTAGGAAAGTTGTGACTTTACCAGTAAGTGGAAATTTAAGTCGTAATCTATCTGCCACTGTGGGGAAATAAGATTTAGTCACTGCTCCATTTTTAGTGTTTCGCCACTCACTTTCCCACTGATTCACACTTTCTTCATGTAGCTTTCGCATGATGTCACTCACGGGTATCCTGTCGAAACTAACTGGTAGGTCCTTGTTGTTCGCTGCCTGTTTCGCCAGTTGGTCAGCCAGCTCGTTCCCTTCAATTCCGACGTGAGCCTTGACCCATGTGAAGTAGATAATCCAGCTGTGTGCTTCTAGTTGCCTTATTTGTTTTCTTATTTGTTCAATAAGGTGAAGATGGTTGTTAGAGTTCCGTAATGAATCAAGAGTGATTCTGCTGTCAGTGTGTAAAGCAGCTGTTTTTTGAACATGCTGTAGTTGGAGATGTTCAAGGTGTTCAAGGGCTTTGAGAATTGCGAACTGCTCTGCTTGATTGTTAGAACATCTACTGTGTAATTTATATTGTAGTTGGTGGACTAGTACTTTGTCTATGAATATAGCAATTCCGGATCCAACTGCCGAATCTTCCTTACTTCCATCAGTGAAAATGTCTACTAAATGGGTTTGATCATTGGGTTTCTCTTTGATCTTGATTATTTCTGCTGGATGAGGCCACGTTGCGTAATGCTCTGCTGTATCAATCGTAATTCCTTCCTGGTTCCGTTTCTTGCTTTCATATAATCTCGCAATCTCCCGAATATGTATCCCTATGGGAGTGTTTTTTGACAGAATGCATAGTGCTTCAGATGACGTAGTGCGATATGCTTTAGTTATTTTTATGTTAATAAGTCTTTGGACTCTTTGTAGCTTGAGTTTGTTATATCTTTTGTTGATTGGTTCTGCCCATACAGGTGCCCCGTACGTCAGAATGGGCAATAAAGCCCCTTTATATATAATTCTCATCACATCACTATTTAGTCCCCAATTTATTTTTGCGGATTTGGCCAGTGCATGAATTAGTTTTATGCTTTTTTCGCTAACGTATTCTATATGCCGAGTAAAGTTGAGTCTATGGTCAATAATTATGCCCAAATATTTTAAGCTTTCTGTCTGTAGTAACTGCTTATTGTTTAAGTATATCTTGAGTACTCGTTCAGGCAATGGTCTTCTTCTCGAAATTACTAACACTGTAGACTTCTGCTCATTGAAGACGATTTTGTTGTCTCTGGCCCATCTCGATATTTTCTGCAATTCGATGTTAGCGTAATTTTCTATTTCAAGGCTGCTACTTCCTTTAATAACCAACATTACATCGTCTGCAAAGGCGATGACCTTTGTGTTTTTACTATATTCTAAATTCAGAAGTGAGTTATAGTGTATATTCCAGAAACCCGGACCGCTACAGGAACCTTGTGGACATCCTTTGGTGATTGTCCTCTTTATGGATATGCTGTTAGCTGAAAAAGTAGCACTCCTTCCATTAAAATAGCTTTTGGAGAGATCATAGAGGTTCTGTGGGCAACTGAACTCTCTCAATGAAGCCAGGATGCTAGGCCACCATGCAGCATCAAACGCACCTTTAACATCTAAGCTGATAAGGGCAGCTTGTTGACCTTTCTTTAGGATGTCTAGGATTATTTGTTTGAGGTACATCAGAGCGTCGACTGTACTGGTTTGTGGTGTGAAACCAAATTGGTTATTGTTCATAAGGTTGTTACTATGTATGTGGTGCATTATCCGTTGTATTAGTAGTTTCTCTAACACTTTGGCTGGAACATTTAATAAGCTTATTGGCCTATATTTGCTTACCTCATCGGAGTTCTCTTTGCCGGCTTTAATAATTGGTATAATTTTAGCGTGTTTCCATGCACTGGGGAAATAGGTTCTTCTTAGACAGCCGTTATATATAGCTGTGGTCAGTTTGGGAACTAGTCTGAACACTAATCGAAGTATCTCTGCAGTGATGCCGTTCTCTCCCGGAGCTTTTTTGGTGTTCATATTATCTATAATAGAGGCTACTTCTGCGGTTGCAAATGGAGTATCATCCCGGGTTTCTAATTGTTCCTTTATTTTGTGCCTGATTTGTCGGTGGTGATCATTGTCCTCTTTCACATCATCAATCGGCACAAATAAATCCATCATGACACTCATAGTCTCTTTCAAGTCACTGGTATATGTGCCATCGGGTTTCCTTAAGGTTGACAAGGTAATGTTTTGTTTCATCTTCCCAGATGACAATCTGTAAACTGCATTCCACGGGTTCGATGTCGTTGTAACATTACAATAGTTTTTCCACGACTCATATTTCGCCCTTTTAATTGACGACTCATATCTTCTTTTCTCTTGGGTGTATAGCTGCTTGCGTCGTTCTCTCTCATTTTCATTGTTTTTTATTTTTTGGTACCTTCTTCTGGTTGCAGTAGTCTTCTTCCTCATTATTGTCAACTCCTGTGACCACCATGGAACTGGTTTGTGTTCAGCAGCTTTCTTTCTTGGCTTACATGTTCTAAAGGATTTGTGACATGCTGCAGTTATGGCTCCTTCAAATTTATATATTATTTTCTCTATATCTGTTTCCATAGACACAATTCCCTGTAGAATATCATCCACTTGTTCCATGTCATTACTTGTTATTTGTACTCCAAATTTAAGCTTAAGTTCTTCTAGAAACTTATTGTTAAATTCGTTGTAATTTTCTTCCCGGACTATATATCTAGTCCCTATGAAATTGTTGTAGTTGATTTGATCATTTCTGTATTTTATCTGGAATGTAATCATCCTATGGTCGGAGCAGTTTTCATCGTCTAGGCACATCCAGTTATGTATAAGTTTCAACATATTGTTGTTAGTGACTGTTAAATCTATGTTACTGGATCCTAAGGATGACTCAAACGTTGTTATCTCTATATTGTCATTGATGATATGTAGGTTGTTGCTTATTACAAATTCTTCGAGCCTTTCCCCTCTCTTATTTGTTATTGTGTCGTGCCAAGTCTTGGACCTTGCATTACTATCCATGGCCATTAATAAAAACTTTCCTTTAGCGAATTCTGTGATTGCTTCTAATTGTGATATATTTTTATTAATGTCATCATTGATATCTAGATAGCTGCTAGCGGCTGTTAAGGTTAGATTGCCTCGGGTGATTTCTAGTACTACGTTATCTCCGTCTGAGTGCTGCTTTATTAAAATAGCGTCAATCTCTTTATTGGTGACCACAATGACAGCTCTCTTTGTGCCGTTTCCACAGCTGAAAATTTTATATTTATGAGGAATCCCTTTAACTTGATTGTTTATTGTGTAGGGTTCTTGTACAAAGGCTATGTCTATTTTATTCTTTTCAATGAAATCTTCCAGGTTGTAAGTCGCTGCTTTACTGTGTTTTAAGTTAATC